>CM056600.1:13901996-13968254 GCA_029721355.1 Tegillarca granosa | reverse complement strand
GTGATTGCATATCGGGAAAGAAATTATTTAACTTTTCTTTCTTTCTGACTACTTTAATCAATATATATTCTTTTGCAGTTTTTCGCACACATTAAAAACTGTTGTCTGTATATAATGATATTTAGGCCATAGAAAAACTTTAAACTTATTACGAAGCTAATTTAATTCGTTTTTTAATTATCCTATATCTGGCACATCAAAATTTAACTGGTATTTGTATTATATATTACTACCCCTGAGCGGGTACCGCTGCTGGTGGAGTAAAACTCCCCGAGGGTATCCATAACTCTGTAGGCAGTACTTTGTGCTGTCAGAAAATGTACCATTTAGCAAAATTTTCAGTCGTCTGAAATTTGGAATTAATTTAAAACTAAGGTTTGTTCCCTCATGCACAGCATTCCTTAGCTGGATTTGGATTTATATAATTTTGAAACTTTAGATTCATTATTTTCAACTGTTTGGCTTATATTTTTATGCATCAAACTTTTCGGTCTTAGTGTCACTGATGAGGAATGAATTTCCGAAATGTGCACATCTGGCACATCAAAATTTAACTGGTATTTGTATTATATTTACATTTATTATATAATCTACTCAATAATCCATGTAATACGGTCATACAATAAAAATCGTATTGAATGAGTGTGACGTCATAAAAGCGTGTGAATTAGGTTATATCCTTACGCACTACGCACGGGTATTTACACGGCGGATTCCAACGCATTTTTGCAGGAACAGTCACCGGAGGAAACATTCAAATACATATTATCAAAACAAATCACCAGTTCCTAAAAACGGGCCAGAATAATCATAGATAGCGATTCCGAGTAACACGTGTCTGTAAATCCTTGTCCAGGTTGTTGACATTTCAGAGTGCGCGCGCTATGACGTCACACAATTGACCTATTTCACAGTGGCACACTGTTTGTTGATTCATAATTTAAGCTGGTACATATTTATCAAAACAAATCACCAGTTCCTAAAAAACGGGCCAGAATAATCATGGATAGCGATTCCGAGTAACATATGTGTCTGTAAATCCTTGTCCAGGTTGTTGACATTCCAGAGTGCGTGCGCTATGACGTCACAGAATTCACCTAGTTCACAGTGGCACACTGTTTGTTGATTCATAATTTAAGCTGATACTTTTGTACTTTTTTTCTAAAAAGGAGATATATTTTATTTAAATTGAAAATGTTTGTTTTGTTTTTGTATCCTGCGGACAGACTATTGTTTACTTTTAATATTTCAACAGGATTACTTTTGGCGCATGTACACGGTAAAGTAAACCTGTTGTGTTTCGGTCAATCAGCTTTTTTCTTATAATGAGAAGACAAGTTTTAAATCTGTGAAAATGTCGTTTTTTATGGGATTATATAATAAATAGAATCTTGCATTCGTGTTTATGTAATAATGAATTTATTAAACTCGTTGAATAATGTTTTATGCAACTGGCCAAGGCTCGTTGCATAAAAAATTATTCAACTCGTTTAATAAATTCAATATTACATAAACACTCTTGCAAAATCCTCTATTTATTTGCTAGGTAATTTCAATACAATTAATGATAATATAACTTATAAAATCTTTTTTTGATTGAGAAAAAGCACAGTTTATTTCTAAAACGTCTGAAGAAGGCTAAACAATCACACGCACACTGACATTTTTTGTCGAATTTGGTATCAGGAATTAGGTATCTAGTTGTACAAGACCTGTTGCTAAAAGTTTTCTTAGAAAAAAAGAAACATATGAATAGTTTTAACAAAGTCTCTCGATACATTGTTAATATTTTTATATTAAAAACTCTGGATAAATATGCATATACTTTAAATATATTTAAAAATATTGAAGAAATAAACAACCTAACATAGAAGAAATTAAGCAAACAAGTCAGATTTTGATCTTACAATTACTCATTTTAGTAAAAATAATTAAAGCAAATGGCTTTGGATTTCTGATTATAAACTTCCGTTTGCTCGATGGCGATAGTAGTTGAAACTTCAGTTCATAAATTTCTGATAATCAAAATTGATTTAACAAGGATTTTAAGAAATCACTGTGGTGAACAAATATTATTTAATAATTTGGAGAGTCTCTCTCTGATATTGGCTTATCGCACAGGAAATAGCTTTTTTGTTTTTGGCTATTTGATGTACTTTGTTGTGTTGACTGTTGCGAAATTATGATTTGCAAGTTTCTGTTTCCTATTGCAATACTAGGTTTTAGTAGTTTTAACTGTTAAAAGGTACAGTGAAAAAAAAGTTGTAAATTTATCTTTCAGCTAAAATATGCAGCAGCTAATGTGTTGAGAGAAACATGGTTGATTTATAAATATACAAAACTCGCTAGAAAGATAGACGCTACACGGGTTCGGTCTCATCAACGAAAATTTCTCCAAGCAATCCATAGGTATGTATATTTGTACATAATTGAATAAAATTGTTTTATTATAAATTGCATTTGTATGCGTAAAACGTTTTCTAGATTTAGGATAACCACCAAATAAACTTGTAACTTGTTTAAAAGCTTTGTAAAATGCAAATAACCGAAGGACAATTGAAGTGTTATAATGAATTTATACAATAACTAAACTATTTAAGGACTGAAACTAACATTTATTTATGCACAATTTTAGTTTAAAAAAAATTGAAAGTGTGTGTGTGTGTGTGTGTGTTTTGATTAATTACGTAAAGTACCTTAGTACAAGAAGTGCAGTTGGTTGGCTTTTGTACATCTTATATACATGCTATTCTTTAGATAGAACACATACATGTATTACTTTGCAGATCAGTATAAAACACTCATTTTACTGAAATTGACATTTGAGAAAATGAAGTTGATGGAATTAGCTCGTTAGTGGTTTAGTTTTTTTATATTGTTTATATTGTTATATAATTCTTAGACCAGATATAAAATATAAAAAAAACTAGATATAGAAAGATTCCTTTGCTTCCTGATATATAATTTTTTCTTAAATTTAACTCAGTCTTACACGGTGCACATTTGACAAAATAACTTACAAGAAAAAGTAAAAAAAAAAATTTCGAATTACATTATTAATGAGTTTAAATGACAGTCTTTTCTGTCCTTGGAAATACTTTGTAAACTTGATTTTGCCTTAAGAGTTCTCCAACCAAAATGTGTCTCCTTCTGTCATTTTTGGGCAGAAATCCTTAAATTCAAAATTGTTTTAATAAATTAAGGCATTAATTAAATGAATAAAGTACAAAAGCATTTTCAAATAAATATATAGAATCTTAAATTTCCCCTTTTAATGTGGGTGTACTATGTCTCTTAAAAATTATATGGTATTCGTTTGTTTCTAATTTTGGTTGTATTTAGTCTTAGAAAAGTAAAAATGGACCAGAGAAAGTTGATGGAACACCAAAGCACATTAGTGGACATGGGAAAGGTAAAACATTTTTATTCTTTTATTTTAAGTTTCTTCATTTTTAAACCCTACACCCTATATATTGTAAAAAGTAAAAACAATGAAGATTTCATTTCACGCTTTTGTTCCATTTGCTCGATTGAATTGTTTTTTTTATAAGAAATATAGTGAATATGCTGTTTTAAATCGTTTAACATGCTATTTGTAAAGATTTGCTAAAGATTTATTTTGAAAATTGATATTCGTGTAATTTTATGAATTTTGTACTTGTTATATTTGGCATGATATTGCTGTATTTTTATAGAATAAAGAAAACAAATTTATCAAATAATTTATTCCTATACACTTTACAAAAAGATTGAACTAGTGCAATTAGTACCGGTCAGATCCCAAAATAAAGTTTCAAAACGTTTTATGGGAAAAATTATTATTTTCTTATTATTTGTCTACATACATTTGTTGTCTCACAAATACAGGCGAGTAGCGTATTAAAATTTTTTTCGTCCCATATATGTGCAATTTCAGGTAATTATTAACATTCCGTCAATACTGTGTAAAAAGTAACTTTATACCCAGTGAATAAAATTTGATTCATACGCCACCGTGAAGGAAGATCATTTTCCTTATAAACCTCTTTGAGCCTTTAGATTTATTTTTAATCAATATCAACAAACGGTGCTTGCTTTCAAAACAATGTTGTAAAAGTGTTCTTACGACACATATAAATTATATCAGTTATAAAATTTACTTGAAAACCAACCGAAATGTGCAATATATTTTTACATTCTCACGACTTTTAGTGTGCATATGCAAACTTTATAATTAAGAACACATTTCACTCGTACTGGCATTTACCTAGATTCGTTACACAATATAAGTGAAATGGTCTTAAGTAATAACAGCTAGCAAGCAGTTTTGTTGATATTCAATTAAGATATAGAATGTGGAAAAAAAAACTTGACAAAAATCTTCATGATGTTTAAACAAATTATCTTTTAGCTTTTAGAAAAACAATATGAATTTGCATGCAGGCATTTTAATTTTCTCGTATTTTTACAATTTGTAGTTACAATTTCATACTTGTATGTTTGCGAAACCAACACCTTTTATTTTATCGTAGTGCATTTGATGTCAATTACAACTTGATGTCATTAAAAGAGGCTTAAAGAGGTAAAGGAAAGGGATTTCGATGGTTCGGTGTGGCATGCTCTAATTTGTGTTGATATCACGGCAGTCAAACTACAACAAATTATTTTTCAGTTTCAACACAAATCTTTTGTTCATTGTTTGATGCCATCATGCAAATTCATTTTTGTTTTGCTTAGCGGAATAAGTTTTAATACACAAAATTAATTGAATTATAAAAATCAATGTTTACTTGACTACACTTACCGTCGTATTTCCTTTCCTTGCCTTGTAGAACGTAGGGATGGTTGGATTGGACACAGTGCCAAGCGTCTATATCTCCATACCTCATTCTCAATTCGTCAGGTTTGATATTTCGTGTGAATTTTTAAAAGCATCTTGTCTAGATATTTTATTCTTATTTTGTTCTTAGTATAAGAGTAGGCATGGCGGATGGTCTTGCATGGTCCTTCTTATTTATTTTTTGTGTTTAGACTACTTAAAATATAGAAAGCATGTACAGTGCAAACAGTTTAGGTGATATTTGGTTATCTTCTCTTTAGTTTTTTAAACAAAGCATGTTGCATTGTTTGAATACATAACAAAAGTATATAAACATATATACTATATATTGTTTTAAGTTTATTGATGTCCTCTGTAACTTAGTAAATGTTGTAAATGTTTATTTAAAATCCTAAATGTATTTTTACCGTCTCAAATATTGCATTGAATCTTAGTAATGATGTTCTATATACACACACACATATATATATAGGCATTTATTGAAAAATAATAATGTTGTTCAATATCAAGATAGTCAGTCACAAGAGTATCAGTTTTTCATTCGTTTATTTAACTTTGGTAAAATTCTGTGTTTTATTGAATTTTAGCAGCACGTTAAAAAGATATTGATTAACCAATTTGAGTTAATGATTGGTTTTCTTTTTTGCCTCAATGTGGTATGGGAACAACATTTTTTGTAAATTCAACTTTTTTTATTTACATTTTTACATTTTTAAAGTTAGATATGTATATGATTGGGCATGCAAGACCAACCAGCTTTAAATTTAAATAATGCATGGAATGGAGATATAGTCGCTACATGGCTTGATTAGTGATCGTAGATTAGGGCTCAAATTTCTAAATTTTATCTTATTTGCGTTCTTTTTATTCATAGACTCAGTTACAAATTCATGAAATGGTGCATGAGATGCACGGTAACCATAACACTGTTGAAAGCGGGTAACAAAAATTGAAGATTCTTTAGCAAAATTACAGGTATGTTCAAATATGGTTCAAAACTGAAAATAAAAGATATCTCAATTGTGCAGAAAAACCTAATTAAATTTTTTAAAAAATAAAAAAAAATTAAATGTAGAAAAACAATCCAATTTTACCAAAAAAGGTTTTCTTTAAAGTTAGTTTTATTAATTTATGGTTAATCAAACGTTTTTACATCAAACATTGGAAAGTAAACATTGCATAAAATTTTTCTTATTTTTGCTTTTAGTTATTACATAAATGTGTGGTAGTTGATACTATTTTGATTTCTATAATAATGAGAATATAATTAATGTATCCTATACTTAAGATGCATAATGTGGCCATTTATATCATGCAAATGTAGTGTAACATATTTTAAAAAATTATATATTTAACCAAAACATTTAACTTTATATTAACTCAATTGTAGGCACAACTGGATATGTTGCCTGCCATGATAGCAGATAGAGTGATGACAAAGAAACAAGAGCCAACAATTTTAAGAGCAGAACCAGTTATACAAGAAATGAATGAGGATATAACATTGCCAGATCGTAGAAAATCAGAATTTAACCAATTAAGGAAGGCATCGCCTCCAAGGAGAAGGAAAGCAACATCTTCAGCACCGACGACACACCGTGCCAGTAAAATATAAATATGTTTTAAAAATATTTTTACCTATTGATGGCTCAGTATGAGAACTTTTAACCTCAGTTTGCCTTAGGAAGACAGCCGATGTCTTCAGGTTTTAAACAGCATTATATGAAATCTAGTGTTACTGAACGTTAATTGTGAAGGTTGCCTTGGTCTCAGTGTTACATTGTCATTTTTCACAACGATTAAAAAAACAAAATAATGACCTATAGTGTGATGTAAAATAAACAGCTTACAGAGCAAAAAATGAATATGTATGGTTTACTGAAAAACAAACAATATCGGAACTTTGTATAAAAAGTCTGTTTTTCAAATAAAGTTTGATATCGCAAAATGAAAGCACATAAAGAAATTGGACAAAATGTGCATTTAACATGGTTGTGTATTTATAGATTTACCAGTTTGACTGTTAAGCAGCAAGTTTCATACTGATAAATGTTAAGATGTCTTCCGACTTCATCTATCACTAACAATTAGGTTTTTTAGTCATAACATTTATTTTACATACATTCTGTATACTCATGGTAAACAAACACTGTTGCATTATTGCATGATTTTTGGTCAGTTTGAACCCAACCATGTAATCAGTGCACCTACAAATTTAAGGCAAATTGAACTCGCACATTTTAAAGGATGCAGAAAATGAATGTTCAAGTTGTTCTTGTACCGATTACAACATTCCTTAAATAGCCTTAAATATTTATCTTCAGTTTTAAATTTATGCTTAAGTACGTTATCCATTTTAAAAACATGAAATCTATTTATCCAATATTGGATTTTTGTCCAATATTTCTCAGATTTTAATTTTCGTTTATTTACATTTATCATAAAATTTGTTAAAAACGAAAATTTGTATGACAATGTCATTCCTTACGTTAAGCCACTGAGAATTAGTTCGCCTGATGAATGATATTTAATAAGAGAAAGAAACTGCATAAAATAGAGTATCATAAATACGGTTTTTTTTGCTAGTAATTGATTATCGTCCTGTAAAATTTCAATAGATTTGATGTAAATAGCCGTTTACCTGTTGCAGGAAAAAAGATGTTAAAAATATGTTAACGTTTTGTACATGGAAATTTGTTATTGAAATTAATAATTAATGCTGTATTTGTTTTTCATACAAAGACTCTGTGCCTCTATATGTAGTCTTTAAATGTCATGTAAATAAATCTACATATATTAATCATATTGTGATCTTAATTCTAAAGTCTGTGATATTTCAACACTCAAAAAAGAGTGATTTCCCCAGCATACCCCAGCATACTAAGTTTTCTGTATTTTTATCAATTAATCCATACGTTGTTTGATATCCAATATAACTTCATTTCGTTTAAAATATACATAAAATATTACCACATTATTTAGCTTTTGAAATGTATGAGCCAATAGACGCGCATTTGTTCTTTTTTATCTCAAATTGATTGTTTTATCATTAATAACCTATTTACTGTTTTATATGAAAATAACTATATCTTCATTACTTCATTATCATATAGCGTTTTTCATGTCAGTATTTTGCATTTGAAGGATAATACAGTAGGTTTGAAAACGAATACTAGACATCACTTCGAATTGGAAGAGGAAACAAAAATAAAACCAAATCAAAGCTTATATTTAAATATTTTTAATATGTGTAATTAATTTTAAAAAATTGTTAATCTCAACTTTTCAAAAAAATAACATTAACATCCACAGCAGCTGATAAACATTGTACCTCAAAATAATTTATACATCCAACATTGATATATATCCTTTACGTGCTTTCTTGTATTGAAACAATTACATAAAACGTTCAAAAACCTTTAATTTCACAATGATAGCTCATCATCTTTTTCATCTAACTGCTTCATTGGATGAAATATTTACGTATAGCAGATTTTGGTATCTATGTTTGATAGTTTCCTTTTAGTTTTGCGTACGAAAACTATTAAGTTTTGGGTAAACGGGCTCACATGTTGTATATAGATATTTTCCGGTTGCCTCCCTTTGTTAACGTATAGAATTAGTGTTAGTTTTATATATTAAAATCTACACCCTTTCTGTTGTTATGATGGAAAAGGAGATTTCATAAATCTTCTTAAACAAAATAAATATTATAATGTGATAAATCTGTAAATAAGTCAGATCTGGACTGTTATATTGTACGGGATTCTATTTTTGTAGTTGTATGCGAGAGAAGAATCAGTGAAATGAATGCAATACATGTTGATCATTATCTGTGAACGTTTTCATTGCTTAATATTTTTGTTAATTTTCACATTTGTTTAAACATATCTTGGTTTGTAACCAAATCTAAAATTTTTCGTCCTGCATTTTTTTAGTTACGAATATAAGAGTTGGACACTTTATTAGTTTAATGGATGTAACGTAACTATTTTCATTATAATTGTAAGCATATCCAAGCTTTGATAAAGGTAAGATATTAGTACCAATTTGGTAATTGCAAATACCTAATAAGTCCGTAAGAAGTTTATCAGTTTAGTGATGTTTGATATTTACTTGTATAGAAATAAAACAAAATACAAAAAATATTACCTCGATAAACCAGATTATTCAAATTTGTATTTATTCGTAAATTATGAGTGTAAGATATTTTATATTAATATTTTTATTGGTGTTAAAAAATTTAAATGAAATAAATCAATTTGAAGCTTAAATCATTTAACTAAGAAGAAAAATATGAACAATTTTTTTTTTAAAAAAAAAAAGGAAAAAGGAAGATGCAAGAGCATCACCAGTAATCATATTTATAACAGTTTTCATGCCAAAAGA
The DNA here is from genome assembly GCA_029721355.1 of Tegillarca granosa. Lineage (NCBI taxonomy): Eukaryota > Metazoa > Mollusca > Bivalvia > Arcoida > Arcidae > Tegillarca > Tegillarca granosa. The sequence goes on along the minus strand of CM056600.1, from coordinate 13,959,046 downwards.
ATAAAGTGTTCTACTTTTACATATGTCACATGTTATATTATGTGCAGCCAGGTTGACATGTAAAGGACAATATCTTCGTGATATTTATGTTTCTGAAAATTATATTAGTGTATTTAACATAATACTTTAAATGAAAAAGATTATTTGGGGTTCATTTTATTAAAACAACACATTGTTAACAACTTGGCAAGTTAAAATCTGAAGTTGAAAAAAATGGTTTTATATATAGATAGAGCACAAAATGGACTTTACAGAGAATTTTTAGAAGATTTATGTCTGTAACCAGAGTGAATTATTTGTATTACAAATTAAAAAAAATTTAAAAAAATTAAAATGACCTCTAGAAATGATATAGTTGTTACTTGTCTGCAAATGTAAAAGTTTCTTTGAAGATTAAAATAAATTTAATGTTCTGCAAGTTTTTGTAAAAAAAAAAAAACTTACAAAGTGTTAAGTAGGGTAGTTGATAAATTTAGCCTAACATGTGACAGACTTAAAGTGATTATTATTTTAAGTGTTTGAATAATTATGTCTTTTATTTTAATGTGTCAAATATTTCTGATGTTGTCTTAAATTACTTATGAACCTGGCTGCTGTATTGATCTACACATTCCTGCAATTTTGTTTTCATATTTCTTTTTTTTTTCAAATTTTACCCTTTATACGCTTTTAAAGATTTTTATCAAATTTTTGTATTATTCACATAGAGTTTGATAAAGCAGTTAATTATAGTGTGATGTGAGCCAGTTGTGAATATGATAACAATGTTGTATTCTCTTGACTTTAATATTTTAAATTAATGGGGTCGGAATAATGAGTTTAGCCCACCAATTTATTTTAGACTGTTTGATTAACCATATTGTTTTCAGCCTTTATCCAATCATATTTAATTTAACGTCTCTTTACTCGTGTCTTTTGTTCTGAAAATTCGTTTTAATTTAAATTTGCTTTTTCAAAATTTTGCCGTAACTAATGCCCCTAATATTTGATAACATTTTCAGTACCATCTTTAGAGATGAAAATTATAGATGAATCTCCTTGTAATTCACCAGTTTAAATTGAAAGCAAAAATAAAAAAATCTTAATTAACAAAGAACACGTTTTTATTTAATCTTTTATTTATACATATGTTTTTAAACCGGTTATTTTAAAAGTGAAATACTTATTTTCTCATGTCTGGAAGAGGCAGGTATATAAACAAAATAAAAACGCACACAATTAATTTTTAGTTATGAATGGTTTGGGCGACTCTGTATGTAAATTGTATGCCATAATTATTGCAAAAAATAAGATCAAATCTTTTAGACAACAATTATAATTGTACTTTTAGTTTTGAAGCAATAAACTTTTAACTTAAATTTCTTTTTTACAAATGTATGATAACAATTATAATATTGATGGCAAATATAAGCTTTTTAAATATAAGTATTAACTCTTTTGCTCAGAGAAATAAAATCGTCAAACAATATTTTTATTTTAGAAACGCTAAAATGATTAAAACATCTAATACAATAATTATAAAGTTATTTTTTGTTTTTGTTTTGTTATTTAAAAAAAATCAATTTAATAATAATTAAATATTTTATCTGAAGACGTAAAATTGCAATAATGCCCGGATGAGCAACATGTTTATCACAAAGATTGTTTTAGCATTCCCAAGCTTTTATTTATTTTATTGAAAAAATGGCATTTTTTACTTTATTTAGAATTAACCCTTTTACAATTGAGTTTCTGTTTTTAAGTTGAAAGTGGTTTTCATTGTAATAATGTTATTGTTGTTAAAAGATTTTTTGTCTAGCACGGATGAGAAAATAAAAATACAGCCCGAGTTAGTTTTATTGTGTTTTTTATACCATTACAATGTAGAGTTTTGAAATCTGGGTTTTAATTTGAATTACAACACATATAATGTAAGCAGACACATCATATCGTAAAAAATCTTTTCTGAAACAACTGCTTCTCAATCTAGTCAGGATTTACCTTGAACTATAGGTAACACACACACACACACACACACACACACACACACACACACCAAATAACACGAAAAACATACCCATAAGAATAATCATACTGACAATATTTGATTATATTATTTGTACTGTAAAATGTTTATTTTTCTTAGTTTACGAAGTTTTGTTTTTTTTTAAATTATGATATTATATTAGTATTTTTAGAAAAGCATTGGCCTTTATTAAGCACTAGATTTTACGAATAAACGATAACCTTCATACAAATGGCATTGACAACTCATGATGATCTTAAATATTATCATTTTTGGACGAACATTGTTAGGTGTTAGCACAACTAGCCTCACTTTCACAATAATTCACTCACATTAGCGTACTCTCAACCTCAAATCATAGAATATTTCAATGTCATTTTTTAAACATTATACAGATAAAATTGATTATCTAATGTTATATTTAAATCGTTTAGTGTAAGTTTGTTGAACAAAACAAAACATTGTCTTATAAAACTTCAAATGTTTAAAACATTAATGAGAGAAAAATCGGAAATTTGAGTTGAGTTTACACTCAATTGAGTGAATGATTGTGATTGTGATAACTTAATACACGTTTTATAGCCAAGGTGGCTTGTCCAAATGGCTTTTTATGCTTGCAATTACCGGAAAAATAATCAAACGGGCACTTATTCTATTATTCCGAAATAAGGAAAAGGAAGTAAATAAGAAGTAAAGGACGGTCATGCCATTCCATATACATTTAACTTAAAATAACCTAGTTCCTGAAGACGTTTAAATTCTGACAGATAAGTACAGATTGCAGTAATATTAGGACCCAATCATTTTTCAACTGTGAAAGACCAGAAATTTATTCCTTTTGATATTATGAGTCGGTGTAAAAAAATTACTTACACTGAAGGTTTTAAACTATTATTCTATTTATTTGCAAGAGCTGCATTATTTTTTTTCAAATATGCTGTATTTAAAATTTCTACAAGAAAAATGGTAAAATGTTTTAACAATTAGACGAACGGATCACTTTGATGGATGTCTATAGTGTCAGCTTTCCTGTTCGATATACTGTTAATGTACAAAACAGAATTTTAACATATGCAATTTTTTTCGGCTCGAGATTGTCACGTCGTTGGTTACAAAACTCGGCACGGTTATAAACAAGACGGATTTCTTCATTGGCGATTGGTATTAAGACATCAAGATAACAATATACCAAAAAAGGAGATGGAGTGGCTGGAAGCATACTGATTATGTGACCTAGCACTGTTGTCATACTGAGTGCGTCCTATTACAAGACTGACAGTAAGGAACACTCGCAAATACACCAAATGTTTTAGGTAAATCTTTTGAGATTAATAAAATTGCAGTCGTCGCCAATAGCTGAGAAAATGCTGATGCGACCTTAAACAACATTACAACCAACCAAAAACTATTTTCTATGTTTGCGACATTGATATTAATAAAACTACTAACACTGGAAACTATTGAGGAAAGTTAATGCCATACCAGTGGTACAGAGTTAATAATAAATCAACGGAAATTAAAAGTGCATCATTAAAAATAATATGCATGTAGACAATTCGGATTAAAGTTTTCTTTTTCAAAACTTCACATTTATCTGTAACCTATCAATATTTAACTGAGTGAAGCATAATAGTTTTAGTTTGTAAATAACATTTCGTCCCATATAACAGGTGTTAACAAAACTCTGTGTGTGTGTGGGGGGGGAGGGGGGAGGATGTGTGTGTGTGTGTGTGTGTGTGTGTGTGTGTGTGTGTGGTTTATTGCAAGGTAATGATCAGAGAAACTTTAAGGTATGAATTATTGTATGAAGTTTGTGCTTACAATAAAAATTTTGTAACAAACGCTAGTAGAGCTTAGTTTATAACTGTATGATGCATTTTGTCTTGCTAAAGAATTTATGATAACCGACAACTTAAATCTAAACATGAAAAGCTAACTATTTCGTTTCTTTTTATAACTTTAAATTAAATTCTTCCTTTTTCTATTTTCTTAAACTTACATACATACATTGAAATTATTAAAAGTGTTTTGTTTGTTTGTTTGTTTGGTTTAATTAATTTATTTTATTTTTTGTTTGTTTGCTTGTTATGTAGTCATTAGAAAATAGGGATTAAGTAAATGTAAAGCTCAAATATTGGTTAACGTTTGTGTAGCTAAGCAGAAAATGAAGTGCTTCGTAATTTTATACTTCCGTGATTTTGCTTAATCAGGTATATGATTGCTCAGGCTCTGAAAAATTTATGTTATTGCTGTGTGAGAATACGGAGGAGAGCGGATATTTTTCTGCTAGGTTAACTTGATATCTTCATGTTGTAGTCAATCATAGATGCTTAAAATAGACGAAAGCAACAATAATACAACCGAAAATTATACATAAAATGCCAGTAATCAATGCAACCAAGAGCAAAAGAAAAATTTTTACAAAAAATAAAAATAAAAAAATAAATAAACAAGAAAATACTAAACCTGTTTATCTCAGTTAACGTTCCCATGGTTACTAAAGATTGACAGATATATCAAAACGTGTAATATGTATACTAAAGTTGAATTTGTTGAAATATCTTAAAAGCTATCATTTTTATAGGTATGTATAATATAATTGCAGATGTATACAACTCATTTTTAAAAGCTATCAGTTTCCCTAAAAATGACATATTTATGTATGATAATATACATGTACATTATCACGTTTAATCTAAACATATTGTATTATTTTACACAATGCAATGAAATTGGATGTAAGTAAAACAATAAATAATTATTGTCTTTTCCAAACATATGCATGTATGTATGTATGTATGTATGTATGTAGTTTCGCGTTATACTAGTACTCGGCATATTGCAGCTGAAAATATACCTGCCACATACAGGTTACGACATCCCACGCGATAACACAAGTTTGGAAAAATGATGATAATTCATACGGTAACCTTAAAATATGTTAGGTTCTAATCATAAAACAATCAAAGAGCAGCTGATATCCCCCTTTTTTCTATATCATCATGTGTGGATATTTCTGTTTCCAAAAGCAACACAAAGCGAAATAACTCGTTGAAAACACGAAGTTGGTGATACACACACACACACACACACACACACACACAGATATATATATATATATATATATAATCTTTGTAAATTGTTTTAAATTTGCTTTGGATCAGGATTGAGTTTATCTATTTTTTTTAATGTTGTCGAAATAGAAAAGTTTATAGAATTTCGTCAACCTGTAAATAGAAAATGGTTTTAAATTTGTCATTTATTTAACGTTTGTCGATTATTATCTTTGCAAATTGTTTTAAATTTGCTTTGGATCAGGATTGAGTTAGCGATTTTTTTAAATGTTGTCGAAATAGAAAAGTTAATAGAATTTCGTCAACCTGTAAATAGAATATGGTTTTAAATTTGTCATTTATTTAACGTTTGTCGATTTTGTCGTAATGTCTTTTGTCGGTCGTTTATAATCGGTGGTTAAAATATGTACTTAAAATTTCTCTTTTTTCTTGTTTGTTTGTCTGTTTTTGGCGTCATTCGTTTAATTATTTTGTTTTATATTCATTCGTTTATTTATTCATTCATTATTTTATTTAAATATATTATTTTATTTATTTATTTTATTTATTTTATTTATTTTATTTTATTTTATTTTATTTTATTTTTCTTATTTTGTTTTGTTTTATTTTATTTCATCTCTATATTTTTTTTCCATTTCATTTTACATTAGATCATTTATTAAGAATATAAGAAATAAATGTACATACAGGAATAAGAAATCTCTACATATATGATAATGCAAGAAGAAACTTATTGCTGAATAATTTGCTAACATGATATCCAACTCTTTATCGATATACCTTCTTACAAAAGTAACATTAGCATTTTTATTTTATTTTTTAAAAAGAAAAATCGATTTGATACTTGCTGTGATAAGAGATATTTCAAATTTTAGTACCCAGCAAGTATTGCAATCCATTTCTATGCTTTCTGTCAGAAATAGCATTTTTACGAAGACAAGTTTTGTTCTAATGTTCTGCAGGAAGTTGGAAGTCTCAACTCCAAGATGAAACACTTTCAACTGCTTAAAAATGGGGCGGTCATTCGGAACAAATTTGTGTAGTAAATACGTTTGAAAAGAACTAACAAACTTAAACATTATCATTTTATTTTAGTTATGTAGCATGAAGCGGACGTTTTAACCTAAAGCAAGATAATTGGTCTAGGTTATGTTTTATTGATTAGTGCGGCTTTATGACATAATTTCCGAGAATAGTCTCCCTTTTCCCATACGGTAATTTTTTTATTGTTAGAACAATTATGGCCAAAGAGACAATCCCTAGTAATGCGAAGATATCCGAAAAAAAATTTCAATAAGAAAGACAGACTTGTTGACACAACTTATTTTAAAAGTACGGCGCTGATGTAAATTTTTCTACATTTGAAATATTACTTTCATTTTTCTTACGCTTTATAATTATAACACATTACAAAAAGCTGTCCCCTTGCAAGAAAATGAACGAAAAAATGAATACTTCTTCAATATGATCTTCACTTAAATTTCCTAATATTTTGATAAATTGTTCTTAGTATTCGTTTGTCTTGTTTTGCTGATTCTTCATCTAATTTACCTCTTTGTGTTTTTGACTGCGTTGACTCTTGCCAAATTCATGTTTACGGTCTACAGTATGTTCTTGTTTAATAATTATTGTTCTGTTTATTGAAAGTAACAAAAGATAACGCTGAATATCTCCTGAATATTTTATTGGAATTATATAAGTACATAAATGGGATTTTCTATTATTTACGATTTTCACTGGTTGCAGCATTAGTGTGAATTGAAAAAGAGTTATCTTTCTTTGTATTTTCATATATTCTTTTAATTGAACAAAGAATTTATTATGTTAAAATAAAAAGCGTATTTAAAATAGATAAATGAGAGTTTGAACTCGATAAATTGCTGAAAATTATTGTTGATTCACTTTAAATTGAATAAGATTGATTTGTTACATTTTTCAATGTTAAATTTTTAAGATGCATATGTTTGTTTGTTTGTATTTTTGCAAGAGGGTGCTAAATTTTATCTTATAGTTCATTTGTATGAATACATCGTTTTATAAAGGTTTGTCCAATAAAATAATCTCACGGCGCTGACGTTGGAAGTATGAAAATGGTCTTTGTGCGATTCATTCTGGGAGCTAAAAATAAAATGCTCAATGTAATAGGTGGACTAAGGAAATCGAACCGAGCCATTACTGCTGCCAATATACAAACAAAAACTTCAGTTTTGTTATTAATGGTCTCTCTTATTTATATACTTAACTGCAGCACAAAATGCATTAACGCATGCAAAGATCAAGAAGAAAACCTCTTCAGATTCTAATAAAAAATACATATGGTGTCAATATGATTAAAAAACAAACTACAAAAAGGCATTGATGACGTCAAATTGGCTAGGTTAGATGACCTGTACTACCTCAAACATGTGGAACCGGGTTCATGAAGAGGTGTTATTTCTATACTTAAATCATTCTGACATGCTAATGCATGGAACGCTTATCGGTATCTATTAACAACTTACAATATGCATTTCGTGGTAATTTTGGTAAAAACTGAACTGCCTATCAGCATAATGTAACGCAACTATAAAACATGCTATGGTAATAAAATTGCCACAATTTAGATTCGAAGTGTATCCAACCACTTTAGAAAAAAAGAAAATGCCAAGGTGCTTGAAGATTTTTTCTCAATAAGGTAAATAATTTAATTTCTTTAATTCAAACTATATATAAATCTTTTTTTTCTGAATTTATCAAATTATTGGAAAAGTTTTATTCTTGCAATATCATATTATTCTTCCCCTTTTAACTTTTTAACTGCATTTAGATAATAATAAAAGATGCTGTAAGAAGTACAATACTGTCACTGTTTAGTATCACGCAACATTTAGCTACTCAGGAAACGGACTGTAAAATGGCTTCTGTAGAGAAATTACTTACAAAACTTTTACACGAGTTTAAAGATTAACATTGCAACAACATTATTACAATATACACTTTGCCTAAAAATGGTATGGCACTTCTGGTAAACATTCTGGCATTTCTGTTAAAATTTTCTAAACGAGTAACGTAGTATGAAAAAGTAACATAAACAAAGCTTTGTAAAAAGCATGTAAGGTTAGCTTGTGCATGTCCGCGTGATAGCAGAGCGCAGATTAGATAAAAAAATTACTCAACACAATAGATAACTCGAAAAATATAAATTCGTGAAAAGTAAAAAAAAAACAAAGAGAGAGAGAGAGAGAGAGAGAGAGAGAGAGAGAGAGAGAGAGAGAGCGAGCGAGAGAGATGTCCAGTGGTCTGTTAACGGTATTGTTTTAGGGTTTAAAACTATAAAATAAATTTACAATCGCTAATTAAGAGATTCAAACAACAACTCAATGTTTTGATAAAATACCATTTCACATTTGACACCACGGCAAAATGATATCCAATATTGATTATAGTATTTTCTGATCATTCTAGTTATTTACAATTTGTCATGTAAAAACAATTGGATTTATAATTAAAATGCTGTATCAAAACCAGATTTTAGTTAATTCATGACCACATAAATCAATGACCCATGTGGTCTATGTTTAAGTTGACATCAAACACAGATTTTTATATTTGACCTATTAGTGGACCTGTCGATCTTAAAAGAAAATTATCCTGACCCTTTTGAAGCCCTATACATGTGAGTATATAAATAAAAAAGTTTGGATCATTATCTATATAAAAATACTCTTAAATTCAAACTTGAGAACTCAACACTTATAAATCATGTCAGTATTAGTGCCTAAAGTGCCAATCAAAAAGATTGCTTCAAGACTTATTTATCGTGATGAAGCACTGTTTAATAACGCACACTATACCGATATCAGGCTGCTACAAGTGGTGATTGCAACCTTCAAAAACTACCTTTTAACACATGATTGGTTGTATGTTTCAGTTTTTATGGCGCGTTTACTGAAAAAACATTGCGAAAAAATTCGAAACACATTTGCCTGTCTATAAACCAACACGAACTTTAACGCAAACAAAGTAAGTTTATATGTTTAATTACTGTATATTTTTAAATTTATTTAGTTTATTTATCGTTTAATTATAAATATATATATATATATATATATATATATATATATATATATATATATATATATATATATATATATATATATATATATATATATATATATAAAAGTATGGAATTTTGAAATATAACATTATCGACGATGTTACCATTTTGTAGAACATATTTAGAAGAGTAATTCCAATGCCAACTACTACTCTTAAAATATTCAAAGACTAATTTGTTAAGTCAATTTTATTCAATTTTAAAGACATCAATTTTAACTGAAATGTTGAAATAAGATGAACATGTTTAAACCAGTATCAGTTTCTAAAGATATTTCTTATCTAGTCTATTTCAATTTTAATTCCCTGGCATTAGTTTAATTGCCGATTATATAATACAGTTACACAAAGAATGTTTTACATGCATGACAAACATAGATCTACCTTATAGAAGTGTGGAAAGTAATAGAGTAATGGTGTTTTACGCCCAAGTCAAAACCATTTTATTTATATCAATGTGAATAATTCCGGGGTGGTAGAGATAGCCAGAGAACCCGGTGCATACCACAGCCAAGCTAGGATTCTCACACTAAGAACTTTCCTGAATTGGATTTGGACCTAGACAGCGAAAGGATCTGTGGTCCATAATTGCAAGCTTTATAGTACCGAGTTCCTCTTCTGAAAGACAATGCTCTTGTACAACATTCCAAATGCAATTGAAATAAAAAAGAAAGATTTAGCATTTCTAGCACAAACTTGTGTGCCATGCAGAAAAATATTTCGTGATGATATACTAATTTATTAGCGATGCGAAATCACAATTTACTTGGCTATGTTGCTAATGGCTTAAAATGACCAATCAATTTAAGATGAACCAGTAGGCAGTTAATGACAAAAAGCAGAACTCTATAGAGATAAGTTTAGTAAAGGGGTTTTGATCCGAGTCAAGATCCATAAACTTATATCGAGGTGGTCGGTAAAGTAAGGAAGCCGAATTAGCAGACTTTTGCCAGCTTACAAGGAATAACTAATTGTGGTACTTATGGTGTATTTTCCACGAGTCTTTGCCAGATTACAGTGAATAATTTCAATTTTGGTACTTATGGTGTAATATCTCTAGTTTTACGTACTTTTAAGTTTTTTATAATTATGATATCTTTACAAATGCAAATGTCTAATTTATCAACATTTAAAGAACTCTCTAGAATGTTCGATTGATAGAGACAGAATCTGATATCTGGTAATATATAAAAACAAAAATATATTGATGTACACATGAATTCAAACTATGCTAACACATCACTTTAGAAGAACAGTCTATGGGACGTAACAGGTGCCCGTTTCTACAGAATTGTTTTACTGTGTATACATCAGAACGAAAGAATTCTCTTCTATATGTTATCGCTCATGCATGCAGAAACGACATGGTGCCACAAACAGTATTGGTTTGTATTCAGGGAACGAATTTGGGTTATTTTGAGGAAGTTGACGCTATCGTATCCTCCACTTGCTTGCTGATTTGATAATACAATTTATGATCTCACATATGTTCTTCATTAGTTACTGACTAAAATGAATTCCTCAGTATTTAATTTTAACAAGGACAGCATAGTAAAATAAAATCATAAATTTGCTTATCAGGAAAATTCATTATTTAACCATTCAAAATTCTTCTTAAATCTGTTATCGTCTTGCATCTGTTTGATGTTGGTTTATCGATAATTGTATCAGGATAATTTCAGTTTTTTTTTTTTTTTGTTAAATTTGAAATTAAAATCATAATTGGTATACAAATTTAAGTGTAGTAATATTGTTTTAAAAATCATATATTTTATCATGTCAAGGCCCTTGTAAAGACACTTTAACCAATTAGATTTAATTTTTGAAGAATTCGAATTTGTATGACAAATTCTAATGTTTGAAAGACAAAAGATAAATAAATAAATAAATAAATAAATTATGAATAATAATAAGAATAAAACGAATTAAGAAATCTACAAAACTTTCCGTCACCGATTATGCAGAAAATGAATGTGATTCGTGGTATAGGTATATATGTACAAAACATTTTATAAAATACCACTCACATAATTATTCTTCGGCAAACACGCCCAAAACATTTATATCATTTTATCCTGCCAACTAAGAGTCAAAAAACCATATAAACTGTTTAAATTTGATGCCTCTTTAATTGCTTAGGAGAATTTCAGACGCTGTTATCGACCTTCTCCAAGAAAATTGCTTTATTTTTGTATCTAAAATGCATTCAGTAATCTATTTTAGAACACGCCCCATGATATATATATATATATATATTTATTTTTTTTTCCTTTCCGGTAACATTGACATAAAGAAATTTTGATTCTGTTCTACAGTATACAAACAATTTTTGTAATATATTGAACAAATAGGAAACAAATAAACTGGACGTTTAATGTAAAGATGACTCGAAAATTGTTCATAATGAAACATCAAACGCAAACAAGTCAGATTCAGCAAAAAAATATTTTACGTAAAACTCAACATTTTGCACATGAATCTGTTTCAGAGAATTCACATACTTATTAGACATGTTTTAGTTAATTGAGAAATAGCAAATTTTAATTCTTTTTGTTCTCAATAAACAGTAATTGGTTATTGATTAATTGCTTTTAAAAAATCCTACCACTTGTTTCTTAAGTTTTATGACTTAATATTGTAACTGATATGAAAACCAGTTTTTCAGCGAACCCGAAAAATATAATTAATGATTTAAAAGACACAAAACATAGGCGAACTAAAACCAACCCGATATCGAACGTAATAGAGCATGTAGGAATTTCTTCTTTTTGACTAATATTTGGTGCTGCTTGATGTATAAAAATGTCTTTTTATCTACGATATATGTAGATGTTATTTAGTGATAAGAGACCGACGTTTACATAACACACAGTACTGCTATCACTCATATCGAGACATTTCGCTGAGGAATTTATAATTCCCATATGCTAACCTCTTGCTGTTAATCAATATGATTAGACAACCTGGTATCATGGTAAAAAAAAACTTTTATGCTGCAACAAAGATTACAATTTTACAGTAGCGTTTAAAGTTTATGTCAACAGTATATTTCCTGTATTTGTGTAACATGGAGTTCACATCCTTGTAGATGCAAAAAAAAATATCATTCTTTTTTACATGTACGTAAATAAAAAAAAGCGTTTTTCTGTGTAAAATTCACTTTTGATAAAGACAGTAATTTGTAATTGAAAAACGTTACTTAAGTACTTAAAGAAAACACACACACGTGTATGTGTGTGTCTGTGTGTGTGTCTTTTACTTAATAATAAAGTTACAATCCTTACATGCATATCTCATCCATTAAATATATCATATATTTAAATACATTCTCAAATATAAGATGGGTGGTATGCGGCAGAATAGCGTCTCTATAGGTTTCTTCAACCATGTCTCATAGCGCTTTGGGGCCTCTGTGGCTTATTGTTTTAAAGCGCACTCTTATGGATCACAGCTCTTTGTGAAATTCGGTATATTTTCTTGGCACTCATATTTTCTACAACATTCCAGACCTGACTGCCTCCATATAAGTGAACGAATCTTAAATAAGGCATAAAACACTATTACTCCACTCTGCTCTTATTGTAACTCCTATATATAAAAGATTTTGATGAATTTTCTACAGGAAACACGAAGGCTGTCATGATTGACAATTTCAGGAAGTTATAACATTATCACTATAAAAAAAATGCATGTCTGTGAGATTACCTCTTCGTCATATTTATATATTTGGAGATTAGGTTCGCGTTATAAAGTAAACTCTAATACTGATTTGATATGCCAATGATTTTTTAAGCTTGTGATATTGTTACTGTGCCAACATGGATAAAGAAGCTTTGCAGTTTTGATGTGGAAATCTCAAATAAGAGCAATTTGTTCTCAAAAGTCACAAAAAATATAGTTACCAAAGTAAAAAGCTATGTAAACGGTTTTTCTAACGACTCTAAAAATTAAAAATAAAGAAAAAAGACTTTCTAATGACGTAGACTAAAAACTTCAACTAAGACATGACGTCCATTATGGTCATGTTCTAAATTTAAATATTTAAGCGGACTTTCTTTTGACGTAGACTATTAACTTTACACACAGACGGGGCATTTTTATGAACATGGAATGAAAGTAAAAAAATGTAAGCGGCAATACAGTCTAAAATCATTTACGTTAAGCGTTCTCTCTAACCATAAGTACCAAAAACTTCAACGTAATGAAACAGTCTCTCTATCCACATGAAATGAAACCTTCAACATATATGAAAGTAATCTCTGAATCCAGACTGTCTCGGTGACGGTGACTTAGTGGTAAACGCGTCGTAGAGCGGGAAGTCGTAGTTGGAACCCCAGTCGGGTCTGATTATTAGCCTGGCGCACTGCATTAAGAGAATAGAGGCTATAGAGGGCGTTTCTTATGTTACATTTTTAAATCTATGTGGGTAGAAACGCCAGGATGACTAGTTCACCCGGAGCCAGTGGGGAAGCGATATGCTTGTCTGCAGTATACTGTGGTGGGCTAGCAACTTAAAAACAAAATTGCTCTGAGTGCGCGCGAGTACAAGGCAGTCAATAATTCACATTCGCAAGATTACACAAACTTGTTCTAATGGACAAAAAGCTTTAACATGATAAAGCGGCTTTTTATTCATATTGTTTTAAAACTTGAAGCGACCTTTATCTACTTTGGCTAAAAATGAACATTAAGAAGCATCACCTCTGTCCACATGGACATGCAACCTCAACATAAAGAAACGGCTTCTCTATCCACAAGAACAAAAAACATTCAACCTACAGATCTGTACTGTCAATAAACTTTAACATTTAGAAACGTGTTCTTTGTTTGGGTAATAGAACAAGTAGGACTAAAAACCCAAACTGAGAAGCTGTTTGTCTATCTACATGTACATGAATAGTAATAAGTCAAATACAGAGGATATTGTTTAAACCATATGCAAAACATATTAAAATATCAAATTAACCGTTCCCTTGGCAACATGACACACCGTTAGTTACATGTATTAATACATGCATTTATATTTCAAAATGTCATTCATTTATAATTTATCTTATCCATCTATTTCTTTACCAATCGATATCAGTTTTTTAATAATCATTTTAGATTTTTGTTTGTTTGTTTATTGGTTTATGACAATGGACAGTAAATTTTTTTATGGTGCAATTAGTCGACTCGCCGGGTTTTTCAAACTTATATGTGTAGTAAATGATTAATTCGTGAGGGAAAAACAAATTCAAGAAAGTATAAAATGTTATTTTTTCGAAATCAAAAGCAGAGAGTTAATTTGCATTGAATCATCAAACTACACGAGTATTCTCATACTCGCTCATAAATCAGTCTCTCTCTCTCTCTCTCTCTCTCTCTCTCTCTCTCTCTCTCTCTCTCTCTCTCTCTCTCTCTATATATATATATATATATAACCTTGTTTATCTACAACATCAGCCTTATTTACTGAAAATACACAATTTTTGTAATTAAACTTTTTTAATTTCTTTTACAGAACCATGCAGAAATAATCCTATACCAAACAGTTGTATACGTGTGTTGTTTATACTAAGCTGACAAAACTTGAGAAGTGATATGTTTTTTCTTGCGGATTCAAGAGGCTACGTCATATCACGAAACATATGTAATATCTAGTGGTTACTTGCTGGGATATATATTTTAAAATAACTGTGTGTTATTTTTGGGACGAAAGCTTTTTGCGCTTCTTTGTTGTTGTGTATATTCAAAAGTGTTAAAATGTTGGTGGACATAGTATATATGTGTTTTTGCGCATGCTTATCAATGTCAGGTCAGTATTTTTATAGTATTTTATAAGAGTTTCAAAATTTCTTTATGATATTTGCAAAAAAGCGCCAATAGTTATTGACAATTATCAGTATCATGTATAGTCAAATATAACAAATGCACAAAAAGACATGTCTTCAATTTCACATGATTAAAAGCTATATTTATTAAAAATTTACTTTAAACATATGTGTAATTGAATAAAAATAATAGAAAGATAATAAGAAAGAGAAACTTTTTCCAAACCTTTCAATGCAATTTTGCAATTCAATTTATCAAACCTTTACTTATTAAGTGGAATTAGTAAAAATCGGTCTTTCACAATGTAATTTTTATAATTTTACTATTTTATACATTGGGTACATGCTAATTTTACATTTTTATGAAATAATACATTCAAAAGTAGCATATGTCAATATATTGTCACGTGCTACTTTTGATAAAAATTTGAAAGTAGCACATGACACATATGTATACCAATATAGAATTAATATAGATTGTGTGTGGTGCATGGTAAAGCATACCAAGTCGAATTTAAATGATGCGCACGTGTTGGCACAAGAACTTAAGATTTTTTCTCCCTAACATTTAACGGTATTTTTTAATTCAAATGTTAGAAATTTGATAATTTATCTTAAAATTTAACCGACTGATATGTCTTCAAATATCAAAATATCTATTTTTAATATCCGACTTATCAATGTTTAACATTGCTTGCTACAGTTTTGATTATGTTTGCGATGTAACATGCTGTCATAACCTTTGATATAAGTGTGGAAAAATGGTAAGCCATATTATTCCTATCATTTTGATAAAAAATTATTTTTGAGTGACTCACAAGATATAACCGAGAGGAAAATTATGTTAGTTCAGCTAAGGTAAGGAAGTGCCAGTTTATTGGTAAGAGAAATCTGTTTATATTATTAGGAAATGATACACATTATTTACAGGAGGGTGGGGTAATATGTAGATATACATCTCTGGTAAGATATAAATATGTATAAACAATATACTTTTTTTGGGAAAATAAACCAACATTGTAAATAAATAAATGAATATGTCAATAAATAAAAAAGGGAAATAAATAAATGTAAATGAATAAGTAAAATAAACTTTTGAAAAGAAACTTTTTGAGTAAAATATATATATATATATATATATATATATATATATATATATATATATATATATATATATATATATATATATATATATATATGATGCAAAAACACATAAATTTTATTTTTGGAAACAGAAACACGCATTAAATATAAATTAAAGTCACACGATAAGATAATTCAATATTGAGTAACACATAAAAATGGTTTGGGCAAAAGATGATCTATAAATCACGAGAACCAATGTGACAACAACTGTAGCTGAAAAAAAAGCTTTTAAAAACATATTTTCCCCTAATTTCAGTTTGTTAGGTATTACACATAGGTGTGCTTTACACAAATCTTAAAGCAATGTTGAAATTCTTTCGTCAATGTAAAACATGAACCATTTTTTGCATTCGTGTACTTGAAATATGCAATTTAAGTGAGTCTCAAAACTGAATACGGGAGACATTTTGATAATGTTTAGTGGTTGCGTTTCTCTTCATAGAAAAATTAAATGAAGCTGGTTGTGTACGAGGTTTGTTGTATACACGTGAAAAGGGTCACTGCATGTGTTTTGGAATGTCTCAGATTTATGTATTTTCTCAAGGTCGTTAACTATGCAGCTGTTCGTGTAATATTACTTACCAATAGACATTAACATTCTTATGTTAATTTCTTAGTTTAGTCATTCTAAATACTGAGATTTAGAACTTGATATTCTGGTCCTCATAGAAAAGGTTCAATGTAGTTTCTTTTTTATTGCAAAATCCTACATTGTAATGAACAAGTTCTGGTAATACTCTGAGTTTTTTTTTAAAATTTTTTATTTATTTATTTATTTTTTTTTGTCCACACAGTCAAGTTCTCGTGTTCCGGTTGTCAAGGAAATGACCAATGTGTTTCCGTTTTCTTATATCTAAGGTCTTACAGCAATATTGGTAGTTTTTCTAACACTCTAGTTTTCAACAAGGCTCAATATTATTTCTATTTTCATAATGTGTTTTGTCTTTACAAACAGAAATTCTTATATTCTGTTAGTTATAGAAGTTTCCACTGAAATTTTATTTTTTCTTGCATATAAAGTTCAATATTTAATTTATTATTTGTAATCAGTATTATTCCATATCTTCAATAAGGTCCGATATTTGTCATCGTCTCATAATACATGTAGTCCTTATCTTCAAAAAGTCACCACACTAGTTCTCAAAATGGTATTCCCTGTTTTGCAATATAAGGTTTCTTTTTAATATTAGTCTTCATTTAGTTTGACAAAAGCTGTTGTCTTCACACAGGTCCGATATCAGTCTCTATCTTCAATAAGGTTCGACATTAATCTTTGTCTTTTTAACTTTGATATAATGTTCAATTTTAGACTTTATCTAATACAACTTCCGCTATAAGTCATTGTCTTCAATGAGGTCCGATTTTAGTTCGTTTCTCCGATTTGCGGCTATATCGTTCTTGTTTTCTCGGTTTCGAGCCTCCGATTATAGTGGATTTAAGAATAAGTAAATGATGTAATTAAGGAATCAACACGTGAATAAACTTAAGTGTATTAAAAAAAAAAATTATCATTTGATTACAGCAAAAGGAATTCAACATGTTATACTTAGTCAATCACTTTGTTTTACTTCTGTAGCTTGTATTGTTAGTTCGGAACCAGTTTTAGACAAAACTCCTGCCAATGTTACAGTTGCTGCAGGTAGAAATGCCATTTTGCCATGCAATGTTACAGATAAAGGAAGTAACACGGTAAGAAAGGTGAACCCGATGCTGACATTTTTTATTTATTGCTTTTTAAGAATTATATGACATGACTGTGTTTAAATAGATATGAATGGAATACAGAAATAAAATGGTTATAAATGTATGCAAGTTGACAATACCATGTTTACCTGAAAAACTAAAGATTTGAGCAATTTTTACAGATGTTTCTCATCTCCTAGTTTTTCTTAGATTTTTCTTAGATTCACTAAAGGCTTATCAAGTCAGCTGAGTGCAAATAAGAAAACAAAAGGTTCTTGTTAAATGATTTGACAAGCAAAACACCATAAACTAAAACTGGGAAACCAGAACTTTATTGACAAACTTTGTATCAAACGTCTTCTACTTATTATTATTATTATTATTATTATTATTACTATATAAAGCGTATGTATCTGGTCCATTAAAAGTTCTTTAGGCCATTTTATCCGATATCACAATAATAAATATATAATAACAAATCAATTTATTCACATCACGCCCTCTAAAGTTGTAATTCTCGCTATTTCTGGATGATGTTTTTCATTTATTCTTTACACATAGGTAATTTGGATGCGCAATAGAGCGCCAATAACACTAAATAATCGAAGAACTATTGATGATGATAGAATATCAATAGAAAGACCTTACAAAAGTAGCTGGCATCTTATGATAAGACAGGTTGCGAAGTCTGACGAAGGAAGATATGAGTGTGTTGTGACTACCCGACCAGCACAAAGGAAAAAAGTGTATCTTCAAGTACAGAGTAAGTATCTCTCTCTCTCTCTCTCTCTCTCTCTCTCTCTCTCTCTCTCTCAATATATATATATATATATATATATATATATATATATATATATATATATATATATATATATATATATATATATATATATATATATATATATACACGTTACACAGACTATCTCTAGGCGGTAGCTTTGATAATTAATAATTAATGGTTTTAATGGATCATTTTTATTTTAGTTCCACCTTCGATCAATTATGCAACATCAGATAGTGACATTCTGGAAGGTCAAAGTGCGGCTTTATTATGTAATGCTGAGGGCGATCCGATTCCAAACGTCACATGGTTCAGAGAATTAGACGATCAAAATATTGGTAAGTGTCTTTGCAAAATAAGACAAGAGTTATGTCCCCTTATAACCAATTATCATATCGTCTTCCTTTCATCTGTTTCAATTTCAACCAACACAAAATGGTTGTAACAGCTAGTTTAAATGATAAAATTTTCTGCT
Source organism: Tegillarca granosa (assembly GCA_029721355.1). NCBI lineage: Eukaryota > Metazoa > Mollusca > Bivalvia > Arcoida > Arcidae > Tegillarca > Tegillarca granosa. The sequence continues at coordinate 13,939,974 of CM056600.1, read as the reverse complement.
AAATTGCATTGATGTATAGTAAGATTGAATATCACACATTTTCTGCAACAAGCAACTGAACTAAGATAATTCATGTTATTTATATCTTCTTGTACGGGGTTTGGATTTTTGGTAAAATTAATTCCTAACTACGGTTTGTCGTGATATAATCAATGGACAAAGATTAGACTCTGATACCAACAACTATATATAAGTAAATGCTATCTTTTACAGTGTTCGCACCTTAAAGAAAAATCAAGTTTTTTTGGTACAAATTTAAACATTACATAAACTGTTTCTTAAAAAAAGAAATATAGCGATCTACGTCAAATAGACTTATAATTGTATAACTGACTTGAAATAGTTTATATTTACTATAATATCAGTAACTGCTTAATCGTAATCGATGAACAGGCACTATTTTTAAAGTAATATAATTACCGATTATGTTGCAAATCTAAGAAGTATGCGAATTCTCAAAACCCTCTTAGTTTTCTTTTTTTCGATAATGTCGTAGTAGCCATTGCAAGCGGATTTTCCGTTAGCTTCTAATGCCTCAATGGATGATATATTCATGCGTTTGAATCAATTTCAGTAAGATGAATCGTAAGAGGTTTAAGAAATTGTCTTGTGTTGATATAATTGATTACGGCAGTGGAAATATACCTTTTGTTACAGCCATCGGTGAGGGAAACAAATACACAATAAAGAATGTAGAAAAAGACGACAGAGGTGTTTATATATGTGTGGCATCTAATGATGTACCCCCTCCCGCTAGAAGACGGATAAATGTCAATGTAGTATGTACGTCAATTATTATAGTTATTATTACTTGTTTTAAATTGTTGTAAATGCTTTTAATTAGTATTAAACGTGTTATAATAATACTAGTAATAATAATGATAATAATAATAATTATTATTATAATAATAATAATAATTATTATTATTATTATTAGTAGTAGTAGTAGTAGTAGTAGTAGTAGAAGTAGTAGTAGTAGTAAAAGAAGTAGCAACAAAATTAGTAGTAGTGATAGTATATATTTGTTGTTGTTGTTGTTGTTGGGGTGGATGTGGTGGTGGTGGATGTGGTGGTGTTGGTCGGGAATGTGCTGGTTGTAGTAGTAGCGATGGTGTTAAATTTGTTAATTTGTGGAATTAACTAGCATACCTCTTAGCGTTCCTGTGAAACATTTTGGAAAACGTTTCACGTCGCAAATTCCGAAATATTACCTTTTTCAGGATAAGGTCGGCTTTTGACATTTTATATCCTTTGAATTAATTATTCCGCACAAAAAGTATCATATTATATGCTTCAGAACATCATTATTTAATAATCTTCTTAAAACCATTTATACCACAATGTGCCAATTAGGTAAATTTTAATGAACAACAAATCAAAACTTACTCTGACCACTTTGTTATAACATATAAAGTAGTTAAAGGAATTATGGGATTGAAAAGATTTAAGATCTTTACAAATTCCTTTGTCTTATGAAAGACGCACTTTATTTTTACGAAACTTTGCGCATTTTGAACTGTTGTTGTTTTGTAGTCGAACCAGAGATAACGGTTCCAAATAGAAGAATTGGTCAACATATAGGGGAAAACACAGTCCTGTGTTGTGACGTCACATCTTATCCACTGTCAGTGGTTCATTTCCAGAAAGATGGAAAGGAGATACAATTTGACGATCGTCACGAGAGTAGTTCCATGGTAACGTCTCCATATACAACGACAACTTGCCTCGAGATGTCCGATTTAACTGTCGAGGATTTCGGGATATATAACTGTATGGCGTCAAATACTTACGGAGTGAGAAATGGAACCATTGAACTCTATATCATACATAGTAAGTGTTTTGTTAACTAGAATTTAACAACAATAATATATAGTTTTATTAACCTCATGTAAATTTCCTGACCCATGCGCAGATGAAACAAAAATTTGGTAGTCTGAACCATATCATTCACGTTTTTAACGTCATAGAGTTTATACATCAAGCGTCGTTACTACGGAGAAAAGTTTACATTGTCAACCAAAATGTCGGCCGACGACACTTTGAAGAAATTCACATTGGTGGTGGACGATTTATACCTGCAGAAAATAGTAAGATATTAATATTGCAAATTGAAATCGCAAACGAACATGGCCTCTTACTCCAAGAAATGTTTTGAACATTACTTCAAATAATGTTCTTAATCAAAATGTAATAAAACAAAATCCAACAGATTTCGCATCAAAAGGTAGTAAACTTCAATTTTGAACAAATAAAAGAATCACAATTAAAAACTCTATGTTTTAAAGTGTATTTAACATTTTTCTGAATTCATAATTTGCTTGTTATCGAATAAATTATTGAAAAGATTAATTTTATGTGTTATGACTATGTTTGACGAGTAACTTCAATACAGAGAAAACATATACAAAAGACATTTGGTGTAATTAAATAAATATGACATGGCTGAGAGGGTAACATTAAAAATGTTCGCCTTTTCAAGTTTAATGTTAACCGAGGCAAAGCCGTATAATGAATTTAAATTATAGACATTAAACATTTTTAAAACGATTGGACTTTGATTACAAAAGTTATTCTTGAAACCAAAATTTTAAAAATCCCAAAATGTTTCCAAGCAGTAGAAAAGAATCTATAATTGTTGCTTATCGACAGTAGGTCGAGAAATTGTAAAAAAAAAAATATATATATAATGGAAAAAAATTATTCATTGAACGAAGAAATGACATTCCTAGGTGAATATTATTGGGTTCTTAAGAAACTTGGTTTTAAAGTTTTTTCTTAGCTACATGTACATTGAATCACATATTTTTCTTCTCTAAGTACATAACGAAGTTTTTAATTTCAGTTTCATAATAATACAGATATACGAAGCTCGTGTAGGCGAACAATCCAGAAGTGTTTTTAAAAATGAAATTTTGGGGCTTTTTAATTACATTTGTTTTTTATTTTTTGGTTAAAAACTAAGGAAAACAGTCGCATGTGGATTAAAAGGATTTTCGTCTTTTTAATACGACTGGATTTAACCGGTGTCGGTGTTATGTGACTTGGTAGAAGTTTCTATTTCGGCGACAAACTGACACGGCTAGCTTCAAATCGAGTTGCTCCGATTTCGCTCTATAAAAAAGAACATACTATAAACACATTTGCACGTCTTCTGCATATACGAAATTGTACATAGATTTATCCCAAAAGATTTATAAGCTTAGTCTCGTTTCGTTGAAAATTCGCTGATCAATACGACGTTAAACTGAACTAAGTTCACCTACCTGCTTTTTTTGTAAAGCATGATGGTTCATATTCTTTTTTCTAGTATCGCCGATAATACAGACACCTGAAGCCCGTGTAGGCAGAAATCAAGGAGAATATACAACGATAGAATGTTCAGTAAATGCCTATCCGCCACCGACATTTCATTTTAAAAGGTGGGACAGAGTTGTCGAACCTGATGACAGAATAAGTATAGAATTATTCCAGGATGACGCGACGAACTTTGGAATGATGTTAAATATAGCTTCAACTCAATCTTCAGATTATGGAGTATATGTTTGCGAGGCTGAAAACGAAGCCGGAAGAGCGGATGCAGACATTGAACTTTATGAATTAGGTAATAATTAAATACCTCAGTTTTATATTTACTTTTTGAGTCACTGTGTCACAGTAAATTATGCAAAACTTTTTTTTTATAGAAAATTCAATTAACTCGAATGTAGTTTAGTATTTTTCTTCAATTTTGTCGTCACTTAACATTGCTTTGCGCGTCCCTGATAACCATAAAATGTTCTGTTCATCTAGAACAGAAACCTTTGCTGTCTCGGGGATTTTGGATGTATTAATAGACTGTGTACACTGGATGTGATATTCTTGGTGACGCGTTACACCGTATGTGCAAAAGAACCCACCAGTGGCTTTGTTTTTTAAAACATGTGAAAACTTAAGTAAACAAAACTTATTAAACGTAATTCAAGCTAATTGGATTTTCTATGATACTCAAAGCTAATTGTCACAAACACAATGACTCCCATTGTAATGTTCCAATTCTAATAACGTCATATTTAATGGGCTACCATGCAAAGTACATTTGATTTTAAAAAGCAAGAGATTGATATTTTGTTTATCTGTTAATACACATTCAATACAGCAGACCTTACTCGATGCATATGTAAGGCTTTTCTTTAGACTCTGATAATTGAAATGTGTTAATACTGCAAAATATTTGTAATGACTTTACAATTAGATTGTGGTTTTGTTATCGAAAAGTTATATTTTGTATAAAAAGGGGGTGTTCTCTTAGGATTTGGTTATTATAGCCAACTTAAAACCAACAACATTTGAATTTTGCATTTGGTATGGCCGTGTTTGATTGCATTAGGGTTTAAATTGCTAAAAAAAAAGAAAAGAAAAGAAAAAAAGATACGATTTGAGTTCCTTTACCATTTCACTGTATTTCCAGCATTCTGAGTTGTGCCAGATATTAGTGTTGTACTTTTAACACACTTTCCATAGATCTGAAAAATAAGATGAATCAAGAACCTAATTTTTTAAAGAAAGAAAGAAAAAAAAAGAAAGAAAATTGATGATTCAGGACACATGTTGTCAGTGAACGTAGACTTGCGTTTGTTGGTTATCAGATTTTTTGAAAATGACTTAAAAAGTTTGAGTTTAAATTCATCGTGATAAGTATGGTTACACAATATTCGGTGTAAAACAATGAATAATAATGAAAAAATTCAACATCCAATAATTTTTAAAATAGTGGTGAATAAGATTTAAGTGTTATCACCAAGATTGTCTAAGTTTCATAATTAGCACTGGCAATTTGGGACTTGATACTGTCAAAGAAGATTTGGGTTTAGAACTACACAAGACGAAATATCATATTTAAGCTAGCTACCTGTTAATTTTTAGCAATCACTGCTATTAGTCGTAACTTGAATATCAAACTAGAGTAGTCTACAAAATAACCAGGCATCACAAGTAATTTTTGAATATTGTTATTTGATATATGCCATCTTCGCAACGTAAGATCTCTCTACTTTGTGAATAACGACTGGGCTGTTTACATCCTTATGTTTAATTATGTAGACGATAAGAATTAATTTTATTTATTTTTTTAATTTTTATTCTTAATTTAGTTGTTAAAGTTTTTGTCAACAAAACCTTGGTCTTTTTAGCTTAATGTAAATTTTAACCTGTCTTCGACGACTCGGGGAAAAACAGTATAAATAAGTATAACATAAAACTTTAACAACGCAAAAATATGGTTATATATATATATATATATATATATATATATATATATATATATATATATATATATATATATATACTAGCGGAAAAAAATAACTGTGCATCAATAAAAATTTATAATTTCGCTATTATTACTGAATGTATAAATCTTAAAATTTGCACAAATGGTAAGTGTATATACCTCTATCATATTGCTCGGTCATTGCATCAATTGCCCGTGATTTTTACGCTTCATGCGCACGGGTCGGTTTTCACGCAATTGTCGCCCAGCATTTTAGTGTGACAATATTTAAGGAATAATTTACTGTTGTTTGTTTGTTTGGACACCAGAAAACCAGAAAAGCAAGTTTATTCGGTTGAAAGCTTCCATAGGCTAAATGAAAATGATTGCCTCCGCGCAATTGGTATGCTTGAGGCTGGTATGACCCAAAGCTTTGTCACTAGACATTTTGATGTCCACAGAAACACTGTTTATGCTTTATGGAGACGATACCAACAGTTTGGCACCACTAGAGACAGCCTTCGTTAAGGACGTCCACGCGTAACGACACGTCAGCAAGACAACCATATCCGGCTTGTGCACCCCCGGAACCGTTTCCAAACTGCCAGTACTACTGCCCGGAGCATTCCTGGACTACGCCCAATCAGCCCCAGAACAGTACGAATCGTTTACAGGAAAGACATATTCGCCCACGGCGTCCGGCAATCCGTCCAATTCTAGAACGACGTCATCGCACAGCAGAACACATTTACGCTTCAATCGACGAGACTGGGCACAAATTATGTTCACCGATGAGTCCAGATTTCACTTGGACAGCAGTGACGGACGCTCCAGAGTGTATCGGCGCATTGGAGAACGTTTCCATGACGCGTGTGTGGTGGAACGACGTTCGTTCGGTGGGGGCAGTGTAATGGTTTGGAGTGGCATAACAGCGAATGACAGAACTCCTCTGGTAGACATCGACGGGAATTTGACCGGTGTACGGTACCGTGATGAAATCCTACAGACCCATGTCATCCCATTCATTCAAAGACAGCAACGTAACGTCACTTTTCAGCATGATAATGCAAGACCACACGTCGCACGAGTTGCAATGGATTTTCTGGCACAGCATAACGTTAATGTGTTACTGTGGCCAGGCGTTCAACCCGACCTTTCTCCAACTGAAAACGTATGGGATGAAATGAAACGCCGATTACATCATCTGCCCAATCAGCCTGTTACATTGCAAGGGTTGGCCCAAGCGTTAGACCAGATATGGAACAACATACCTCAAGCATTCTTTAGGCATTTAATCAACTCTATGAGGCGTCGCTGTCAGTCCTGTGTCAATGCTAATGGTGGTCACACACGATATTGATCTTGTGAACTGACTTTTACTATCTGCTATGTTTCTAGTCCCCTGCGTATGAAATAACAGTATCTGTAACTTTTTCAATGACATGAATTTGTAAAGAAATATCTAATAAACAAATACGAAATTATTCATTGCTTTGCATTTTCAAATTATTTTATAATCTCACATTTCAGTCATGCACAGTTACTTTTTTCCGCTAGTATATATTCATCAAAAATTCTTAACACTTCAAAGTCTAGTTTTTTATATTGAGATGTTAAGTCTTGGCTAGAAGTTTTTTTTACTATTTCTATTGCAGTTCATGTTTATCCTACGCTTATAAACCCTTTAGACTGCGTTTGTTCCGGTTTGAACGATTTTAGACAAAGTTTCTGTGTTATAGGGTTGATTCCATTTATTGTGAAGATAATCATTAATAACATGTTGAAATCCTCGAACAATGTAAAATTAAATGTTATTTTTGAGAATATGCCCCTCTGTCATTTGCCTCTTGAACTTTTTTTCAGAAATAATACAATAATAAGTAACACACGGAAATCATCCGTGTGTGTGGGTGTGTGTTTGTGCTGTTCCGTATACTGGTAGCCCTGAGTAAGGTTTATGTACAGTAAATGGACTGACTAGACTGACTATGTGTTTATCTGTTTGCACGAAGTGTAGACACTGACAAGTGCATGCTATTCAGTAACAAACTTACAATCTGACAGCATAGATAGTCTAAGGAGTCTGGTGTACTTTTATGTTTTTTACGTAACCAAAAATCCTGTGTTTATAATGACATATAAATCTCTCTTTTCGTAATTTAATTTAATGCAGATTAAGATTGAACTACATAAAAATTGGCATATTTCATTTTTGTAGGAAGTTCATGAGGTCATTATTAGTAATTAGTATCATATTTTGACATTTCTAGTTTTAGCCCAGTGAAACAATAGTGCAAAATAATTTTTTAAGCCATTCCTTCTTTAAAATAGTACGTGATCCTAACTTTCTGGATGGTTTGAGGGGGATACATTTTATATTTTTTTTGGAAGTCCTTGATAAACTATAGTGCTTTATCAGTCTTTATCCTGTAACAGTGTACAATACGTTAAGCCTTTCCCTTCTTGTATAGAAATCGAGTTGTTTGATTGGTTTATTACCTATTTAAACGTCATTAAATTTAGGATTGCAAAATACAAAATAATTTGGCCATTTTGATGACATAACTCTGTACTTATATCGATAACGCCCCTATTAAGTTTAAACAAGTCCAAATTTAACAATAGAACACGTGACATTAGTTTTCATACATTAACTGAAGATACGTTTATGTTTTTCTTAGGTTGGTTAATTGAATGCTGTTTTACATCGTACCTGCGATTACCTGTAGATAAGTTTATGTAAATTAATAGGTTGGGTAATTGAATGCTGTTTTACAACGTACCTGTGATTATCTGTAGATACGTTTATGTAATTTTTAGGTTGGTTAATTGAATGCTGTTTTACATCGCATCTTCTATTATCTGTAGATACTTTATGCAACATTTTAGGTTGATAAATCGATTGTTGCTTTACATCGCATCTGCGATTACCTGAAGATACTTTATATAAAATTTTAGGTTGGCTAACTGAAAGGTTCAAGTTTACACTGTATCCGCGATTTTTTCGATGAATCATAGCTTCATATTTTTCAAAAGAATTTCAAAATATATACACATTTGTGACAGGTAAAAAAAAAGATACAAAATACTACTCCCTCACTGAGCTTCCCGGCTAGGGATCTATCCGAATGTCCTGGATGATGAGCGAGCGCGTTACCAGAGATTTAAAAGAATTAAATCATAAAGTATATATCCACTATCATAACGGTCTTACACGTGTTAATATAAAGATGTTGTAGTTATTGAGTAGGTTGAAATAATGCTAAAATACCGTGTGATTATAAAAAGCTAATTAGTGTTTCAAATACTTTATTAATTGATTTGATCCTAGTTGCATAGTTGAAACAGCAATGTTGAAAGTAGGCGCCAGAAGTTTGAATTTTTCAATAACTAATGTTCAGCAACAAACGGATAGTTACATGTGATTCCTTTCAGTTATTAGTGTTCTTTAATTACAGTGTGAAATGTGATACGACAAGCCAAAAAAAAGGATAAATTGTATTTGTCACGTTGTAAAACAAATGACTTCAAAATTTTCAGTTAAAAAAAGCCATGTATTGCTATGTAACGTTAAGGGACAAAAGCAAAAACCAAGCACAAAATGATAAACAGTAAAAAAGACTACAGAACGAAATAAATACATATTTAAGTAACAACTATTAAACATCGACTTTGGGACGTTAATCTTTCCTTCTTAAATAGTTTAGTTTATATTAAAGTTAATGAAATTCTTAGAAAGCAAAACGAAAATAATAATAATAAAAAAATTTAATTTATAATATATATATATATATATATATATATATATATATATATATATATATATATATATATATATATATATATATATATATAATAAAATGGGGCCACGCATTTACACAAAAGGCAATCATTAAACAATAAGCCGAACAACCAAGATAACACAAAAAGCAAATTTTATTAAGTGTTCCGGTACAAATGATCACAACAGAATGCGTAATTTGAATGAGTGAGTGAGTGACTTTTAGCATTATTGCAGATATTCGCGCCTTTAATAGGTAACTTGATGAATAGAGAAACAGAACGAAATGGTCTTAACATAAATATCATTAACATGTATTGCAAGTTTGAATTTTATAGCATTTTTTTCATAAAAATCAAAAGAAGCACATACCAGCGTCATCATTTATCACAATAAAACTTAGTCAAAAACCAAAATCAGCATCAATATAAGAATTAATAACTGCATTAAAATTCTTAGCAATAACAATTATCCGTTTGGATCAAGGTTTCTCAAATTTTCTAAACATTTTCTTTTCAAAATCAGTGGTTTAAATAATAATAATAATAATAATAATAATAATAATAATAATAATAATAATTTGTTTTATTCAAATGCCAAAAGTAAGCAAAACAATGACACATTTAAACATAAATAAAACACAACATGATTCCCGCCAGCAATTTTGACTAATGAGACCCTAAAACTGGAGGAAATATACATTAAGACTTTATTTAAAGATAAGCACGTTTGAAGCTTCTCGCTATTGTTCTTGTTATTTTTAAATAGTATACGAATACTAGTATTTCCTTTTAAATCAATTGTTTTTTGCTTCAATTTTTTTTTTTCAAAAAAGCTTATTAGGAAAATCCACAGTCTGCAATGATGATATATATTTTCAATGATAATAAATGTTCAGAAAATAATGTTGAGACGTTTTGTACTTTATCTAGTTACTTCTTCATTGACAACAGTATACGCCACGAGCTAATAAAGCCTTTTTAAATGATGCGATATCCATCCATTTTATCAATACTTTTTTGGGATCGTATGCTAAAGCACAAAACAGTAGACTAGCAGCCTGAATTCAAACATCTACGATCTTAAATAATAAAACACAATTAGAAGAGACAACATTGTCTTTCAATGAACTCTAGTGAATAAATTTTACTTTAGGCCTTCCATCATATTTAAAAATTGGTAATTATAAGAAAACCATGAGTCCAAGTATATGGGACAAGTGTAGTCATTACTAAAATGTTCGTTGTAAAATCAATAAAATCTATATGTAACTAACATTAGCATGTACAGAAACGTATTGAAAACAGGCATTCCATTATATTGATGAATTTGCTCAGCCAGTCACATGACAATTTGTCCCGATTTGCTCAAAAGCGTCATCAACATTCCATCCGAGAAGGATATTTTGAAATTTAAATATTTCATTCCTAGAAACATCCTCCAACAAATTTCAATAAAAGCATCTATTCAAATCGAAAGTAAGGGTCAACTTGATATAATAGTCAAAAAAAAAAATTCGACCCCTATCATACGTTAGATGGATTAAGTGGTACAGTTTGGATAAGGAACGTGTGGGGGATGTAATGATAACGTTGTATATGATATATAATGTCTGTGTTCGAGTTACAAGTGATATCTGCTAACAAACTCGCTGACCGATGTTAAAGGAGTCTGGAGTTATAGTTCATACATATGTACTTAAAGATGATGTTGATAATGATGATCATTCAACTTTGGACTGTAACTTCAGGTATGTACTTCTTTTTTAAAGCAAAATGTTTTTTTTTCGAAATGATAAATTTCAAATCAATTTTCTTTTTATTCCTTTAAAAAATCTCAATTTTTATTCTAAATAGACTACTTTCGGTCTTCAGTCTCGTGTATCTCATTAACAACGCAAGTTGTCTGCTCAAATTTCACCTTATGTTAAAAATGTATTTTATAAAGTAATCCAAATTATCGTTGATTCATGTTACTGTTTTATCTATAGTGTGTGTGTGTGTGTGTGTGTGTGTGTGTGTGTGTGTGTTACACGGAATCAAAATTATCTCCCGTTCTGGTATACAGACACTTAACCTGTTTCTATTGGTCTGGTTCCGTTCACCCGGCTTGTTCGTGCTTGAACACGTGCATGTTCAGACCTTGTCATATTGTGTTTCCAAGTTAGTTTCCTGTTATTTTCAAATTTATTTTCTATTATAACGACATAGTTTTTGAGATGAAAATATACCCTCGGTTTGATAGAAGTTCTATTATCAGTGCACTGTATTAAGGCCAGTATCGGAATGTGATGCTGATAACATATATAAAATGCCAATTTTTGTACACATGCAATTATGACTCAGGTTTTGTTCAATCTTTGAAAAAGATCTATGACATCAATGATATTTTCTTATAGTTTCTGATATGTTTCTCCTTTTTTCCTTTTTTTAAAAATTATTATTATTATTATTATTATTATTTTGGTTGTTGTTGTCTACTTGTTGTTTCGTGATCGTGTATTTGGTTGTTTTTGGTTGTTGGCAAGTCCATGTGTTTCATCTACAACTTTCTTTATTCACTTCAGTTTCCACTTTTATATGACTTACATTATATATAATATCTATGTAACATAATAATGGTTCTACCGACAGTTTACTACATGTTGATTATGAGGTGATGATTAGCTTGCTATTACTAGATAATCCTGACTACCTTGTGTCTCCTCTTATCATATGATCAATCAGACCGACAGTAGCTAATTAAATAAATTACATGCCAGTAGCTCCCACTGGAGACTATTTACACGTCCTTTCAGTAATTAAACATTTCAGTATTAATTACATTGATGGAACATAGTGGCTGTATCCAGAACTACATGTTTTATGATAAATTTTAAAATGGCTCGGGGGAATCTGGAATTTTGTTATAGCATTTTTAGACGAAGATTAAGTGCTTTATGTAGAGCAATTATATAATATCAAGATAACCAAAAAAAGTTTGATATTTCTATAAGAAATGAGAAAAAGTTATTTGTTCTGAAATTTTATAATTTCGTCCCTCCTTCTCTAGACATACATGTTCATAATAATAATTTTCTTAGTAGAATTTCTCTCTCTCTCTCTCTCTCTCTCTCTCTCTCTCTCTCTCTCTCTCTCTCTCTCTCTCTCTCTCACACACACACACACACACACACACACACACACACGGTTTATTTCTTTTTATCTTGTTTCGATATCTACATTAGAAAATAAACACATATTTTGTTTTCGAATAAAAGATAGTTGTATGTCTGCAGTATCAGACAGTGCTGACAGTCACTTTGTAAATTGAATTGTCAGATTTTAAACCAAAACTGTATAAAGTGTGTTACTGATAAGAAACAGAAGCAGTGGTAGTATTAGTAGTGAACGTTACAGATGGTCCAGAGGAGAGTGTGAAGTGTAAAACATAAACTTGATAAAACAAAGGACTAGGTTTGTATTTAAACACTGGATAGGCTGGTCATTTGGTTGTAATGTTGTTTAACGACGCATCCGCAATTTTTCAGATATTCGCTTTGGGAGCAAAGAACAAGTTCTTGTATGCGTGAGACATGCGAATATGTTTTATTGTCTAACTTGAATTAGCGCTTGAGGTGACTTTTTGTTAAGGCTCTTGAACAACGAGTCAGTATGCAAGAGACAAGCTTGCCACTCCCCCAGTAACATTATCCTAGCACTGGGTGAACAAGTCAATACTCTGCCCTCTTAATGTCAAGCGCAAGGTGATTAGGCAGTATCTTAAATTTTAAAGTTTTATGAAAGACCCATCTTGGATTCAAACCCCCGACCTCCCGTTTTCTAGGTGGATGCTCTACCACCGAACCGCCATTAAAGTCTTATGAAAGACCCGACCGGGATTTAAACCCCTGACCTCCCGCTGTCTAAGCGTTTTCGTTGAATAGGTTATGTTCTATTTGTTTTAACAGTGACATGGCAAAGTATAATACAATTATCTATTATGAGTTTCTATATAAAAAGGAAATATCGTCCAAGGGGTAACTATATCAGCCAGATACGAAATGATTAAATAAATCATACTCAGAAATGAATCCCTATGGGTAATGGCGTATACGCGGTGTTATCGTCTGTAATACTTCACCTGTGCGGTCACCTATACAATAGATTATAACGGAAAATTTGAAGATGCGTCGATTAAATCTATGATATTACTTTTATAATGCATCGAAGAAAAATTTAACACCTACAGCAATAAAGTTCAAGTCTTCAGGAAAATTCAGTTATAAATTATTTTATATTTGATAAAAAATATCGTTTCAATTTAATGTTTGAAAATTAGGTGACAAACCGAGAGAAGTTCCCTATGAAATTAGTTATACATGTATATGTAAAGAAAAAGTGTAAACGATGTATTTTTAAATCAAAATATTAAATAGTGTTTTAAATGCTATTAAAATTTAACACCTACCAGTAGTAAGTATACATTCTCACAAACATTCAGTTATAAAAATTATAAAAATATCTTTTAAAAAACCATTTCAAAACTTTAGTTAAAATCTCGTTAAATCAGCAAAAATTACGCATAAACTATACAAGCGAGACGGTGATTCTTATACACAAATGTGATTTTTCATGAATATGTGTTCTTTTTATAAATAAATAAATAAATGAATAAATAAATAAATAAATAAATAATAAATGTAGTATGAAAATATATCATATATTGTAATTATTGAAAAAGGAATCGAATGAATGAATGAAAATCTAATGACAATGTCATATACCACTTTTTGAATGTATTTTTATGATTAAATTAAAAAAGTGGTATATGACAACTGCATAATTGATCACATTAATAAATATCAACTGTTACATTAAAACGTCTGCTTTGGTAAAATAACTGATAAAACTAAGAATGTATACAGAAAACATGGGGCTTTGAGCTATTTTTTTTTTTACTGTTGGGGACAGTTTTCTATATATTTTAGGGACACTTACATCACTCTATGGATTTATATTGTTAACGTATTCTCCTTTTTTGAAAGTTTAGTTAATTTAAACGTTTCAAATTGCCCAATCAGTATGTACACTAACAAAATCTTAGATTTGTTATAAATTTGCCTCATTTTCTTTAAATAACAAGAATTAAAATGAACTGACTATGAAATCTGTGTCTGTAAAAATTTACATATTTGCAATATTTTACTCAATCAGTGGGCTATGTTATCATCCGACTTCTTACAAATTAACTTAAATTTTAGTTTTTAAGCGTATCTGTGACACATTATTATTATTATTTTTCTATTTGAATGATATTGACTTACATCCTCAACACTTAAATTCTAAGATGATATTTTTACTTCCAAAGGTATAATGAATGGAAAATTTTAATTTGAAACAGACTGTAGTTTACCTTAATTAATTTCTAACGTTCTCTCAGTGGTCCACAAGGATCTACAAGTCTCACCTAGCATACAAAAAAGTACTTACCTGTAGATAAAAAATTACAAATGTCCAAAACAAATTAACATAATGGTTTTTTATTTTTTCTAAATTATCAAATCCATTTCAAATTCCCTTCATCTAAAAAAACCACTTTGTCTGGTGTTTTTCTTAGAAATAATTAAAATTCAAATAAATAATAGTTATACTTTAACAAACTTACAGTGGATTGTTTTCTTCTACCAACGTTAACAACATGCTTGCAATATAACTTGGTTATACAATGTTTTATATAAAACGAATCCAGATCATTGGATAGTTTATAAATACATGTGTATTTGATTTAAACAATATTCTAAACCAGAAAACAATTTTATCAATTAAAACAAAAAAGTATTAACACTTTAATAATAATTTTAAAAACTTCGGAGATCACGTCACGTCAATACTGCCTGATGAAAAAAATTCACGTGATGGAAAACATATATATTTAATTTGTCCTTTCAAAATAGGATTTGAATCTTATTCAATCATGTCGTTATTATGCGCATCCTGTCATATTTTTAATAATTTTCAAATCCGGTCCAAACGTTAATTTCATCGATTTAAACGATTTAATCAGTCCAGAGATCCCCATCCAGTCCACATTTTACATCTTATTTTGAAACAAGAAGTTTTACAAGAAATAACCATTTTGAAATTATAAAAATCCTATTCACACGCCATTAGAAGTCTATATTATAAATTCCTTGTGGCCATCTGCTTTATGAGAAACGATACATTTTTAAATAACAGACATAAAGATTCCTAAAACCAGCATGTCTTTAGTTACATGTTTGAGAAATTTTACATATTAACAAACTTCAACGAAATCGTGTGTGTGTGTGTGTGTGTGTGTGTGTGTGTGTGTGTGTGTGTGCGTTGTAATGATTGCATGTAGTACCGGTAATAACATATCACATCATTTTGATAAATGTGTTCGAAATTCAGTGTCTATGATTATGTTTCTTATATTGCTTGGGTCATTTACCGAATTTGATTACCGATTTGTGATTTTAAACTTTGATGGATATAATTTCTTCTGAAGATAAATAATTCAGGGATTAATTTATCAAGAACAGATATTTATTTTGTCTCTGCTAGAACATTTTTATAAAAAAATGTTTTAAAAGATTATAATTCTACTTACTGTTCAAGTCAATGTGTGAATAATGAATAATGCAAAACTTTCATAAAAAAAATCAATTTACTTGACTTAAGTTCAGTTTTTTCAGTTACTTACTGTAAAAAGTCGTAAATGATAGTTCTATGGGCATCCGCGATTACCATGGATTATTTCAATAGAAAGAAAACTAGTGCTGCTATGGATTTTACATGTCGAAAATAGCGATATTTACACCGGAAGTGAGGTCTATGGCAATGCATTATGTCATATGCGCATAAAGAATCAACCATTTGCCTTGTTTTTTTTTAACTAGTAAAATCTCCATAGTCGCAACTTTCTACTTTGTGCAGAAATATTCTAGGAATTAGGGGATGCGCACGGTGATTTTAACTTACGACTAGAATAAAGTAAGTGAAAGATACTGAACCCGATTCAAGTTCATTAGATTTTCTATGCCGGAAATTTTTGTAAAATTCACTGTCACCAACACAACGACATAAACAGAAATAAAGTCTTTTGACTGGATGTCCTTACTTTATTGCAACCAAAGTGATCTTAAATGTAAACTTTATAGTACTATCATTGTATTTAAAATAAGATTCTACAGATTACACATTGGCAAAGTTTTGATATTCAACATATACCTCTTGCTCTAGAATCCTTTTATATATACTAGTATTTTTTTTCATTATACATTAAAACGGTATTGTATATTTAGAACAATAATTATGTTTAATCTAACATATACCACTTTCTTAATTCGATTCTAAAACTATTAATGTACATGTCATTTTCAAAATGTTTAATATTCCTGTTGGTAAAAATTCAAATTTTGCACATGACACACATATATCTTCAAGACGCCTAACTTCATGGTAGTATCAATTTCGTGGCAATTTGTTTGCACAGGATACATGTATCATTTATATGAAGTACATCACTGCACATATTTAAAGTCAAATAGGCGCCACAAGGTTTAAACTTTTCATACTTAGTTAGACATATGAAGTATGTTAAATTTAAAATTTCCAATGATATATCTAGTTTTTAATCACATGTAAATAAATAACGATGCAAACTTTGTTGTCTGTAAAAAGAGTGTCTGACCTATTTATCCAATCATCATCTGAAACTATTTGTGCACAGTAAAACCCAATTTTGAGTGTCTTTAAAATGTGTGTCTCTTATGCTGTATC
The DNA here is from genome assembly GCA_029721355.1 of Tegillarca granosa. Classification (NCBI taxonomy): domain Eukaryota; kingdom Metazoa; phylum Mollusca; class Bivalvia; order Arcoida; family Arcidae; genus Tegillarca; species Tegillarca granosa. The sequence continues at coordinate 13,923,164 of CM056600.1, read as the reverse complement.
TAGTAAAATTGACTTCTGAGATACTTTGGTCCAAATTTTCAAAATTGGGTCCGCTGCGAGGGTTTTGTTTACAAACAATGTTTTCCGGTGTATGGAAATGAAAAGTACAAGAAATGTAAAACGGGGTTGATTTTTTTCATTATTTACTTGATTAACCATTTAATTTAACAGCAGCTGTTTACTACCACGAACTTTGGCGACAGATGGATACTTCCAGTCCTTTTTCACAGAAAAATAAATTCTTCTAAAACCTTTATCTCTGTGTCATGTGCTACTTTGGAATGTATTATTTCATAAACATTCAAAAGTACCAGATGACATTTGTCTAATCGAGAAAAAAGGCTGTTTTAACGCCAGCTGACATGTGTGTATCAATTTGTCAAAAAACGTTCAATTCTGATCGGTTTTGTTTTGTATGTTTAATAGGTGATCCAGTATTTGATACAACACCAATAACGATATCTGCTGATCGTCTATCACAAACATCTCTACCATGTGTAGTTACAGACTTGGGTAATTATAAAGTAAGTAAACAACTTCATCACGAGTAAATAAAACAAAAGCTGGTGGAAATAGACGCCATCTTTCTTTAAAATTGATGTAGTTAGATATGTTCTGTCATGTGCTGATTTTGAATTTCTATTAAAATAATGCATTGGTCATGTGCTGATTTTGAATGCATCACATGTATTTTAATAGAAATTCAAAACCAGCACATGACAGTTCTTAATTGATTTTTCTATTGCTGGCATTAATGTACTTTTACTTTAGGGATTGCTTAGTGAATTTTGCGTTTTATAATGGGCATCAAGACAAAACAAAATCGGATATTGAAATATGGCAAATATACTATATCTAAAATATGAAATATGGTTACACCCCATAGTGGTAAAACTTCAGCCCTTGACAGATTAAGCGCAGAAGAATAACCTGGACATCTAGTATTGGTATATATTGATATATAAAATTTTTTTAATAAAATCGTGCAACAAGTAATTATTTCATGTTGCTGCATGACCTCGTTCCTTTTTACAGACACTTCCAGATCTTCACATTTGAATATAGTAATAAGCGCATATAACGCTCCTTCTTTTTGATTTATTAAAGATATAATTTTATTTATTTATTTATTTATTTATTTATTTATTTATTTATTTATTTTGTGTTGTAGAAACAAATCCGTTTTAAAACTCTAATCATCTACTCTTTAAAACATGTTAATATTTATTTCTTTAAAACATGCTGGAAATATTATGATATAATAGAACCACTTACAAGATCATTATCCAATTTATTTATGTATGAATTTTCAAAAAGATACTGGACAAATAATGAAGAAGGAAATTAGTACTCAAACAAATTGTAAAATGACCAAATAATTTATTGTTAATGCTGAATAAATTTGTCACCCTCCAAAAAGTATAGTGACATAAAATGCAGTATTATTATGTTCCAGTCTCCATCTGTCTAACACCATATATCATAGAGCCATAATGGAGTACCATGATATCATAGTGACAAAAAATGGAGTAAAATGATATAATGATGACTATCAAACACTATTGGGTATAGTGACAGAGTAGAGCACCACAATGTCATAGTTTCTATTTGTCACCTACTATTAGGATAGATAGAAACTGACAGGCTGTAATTATGTCATAGTGTCTCTTTTTTACTTGCCATCGGGTATAGTCACAAAGAATGGGAGTATTGTGATGCCACAGTGTCTAAATGTCACCCAACTTATGGTAAAGTAACATAGAGTGAAGTAATATGATGTTGTAGTGTCATAATATTCAGGTATAGTGATATACTGTGATGGCATGTTGACAATCTGTCACTTACTTTCATATGACACTGACAAGTAGTGGGGTCTTGTGATTAAAAGGTTTTTTTTTGGTCAACCACTATCAGAAAAAGTGACAAAGGGAGGAGTAATAAGATGTCACAATGACAATCTCTCAGGTATAGTGACAAACAGTGAAGACAACATGTTGCAATGACAATATGTCACCCACCATTAGGTATAGTGACAATGAGTGAAGTAATTACATGTTGCAATGACAATGTGTCACCAACCATTAGATATAGTGACAAAAAGTAAAGTAATAACATGTTGCAATGACAATGTGTCACCCACCATTAGGTATAGTGACAAAGAGTGAAGTAATAACATGTTGCAATGACAATGTGTCACCTACCATTAGGTATGGTGACAAAGAGTGAAGTATTAACATGTTGCAATGACAATGTGTTATGCAACATTAGGTATAGTGACATAGTGAAGAAATAACATGTCACAATGACATTGTGTCACCTACCATAAGGTATAGTGACAAATATTGAGGAAATAATATGTTGCAATGAAAATGTGTCACCCACCATTAGGTATAGTGAGAAAGAGTGAAGTAATAACATGTTGCAATGACAATGTGTCTACCACCATTAGATATAGTGACAAAGAGTGAAGTAATAACATGTTGCAATGACAGTGTGTTACCCAACCTTAGGTATAGTGACAAAGAGTGAGGAAATAACAATGACTGTTACCAAACATTGGGTATAGTGACAAAGAGTGAAGTTATAACATTTCACAATGACAATGTGTCTACCACCATTAGATATAGTGACAAAGAGTGAAGTAATAACAAGTTGCAATGACAATGACTGTTACCCAACATAAGGTATAGTGACAAAGAGTGAAGAAATAACATGTCACAATGACATTGTGTCACCTATCAAACGTATAGTGACAAAGATTGAGGAAATAATATGTAACAATGACAATGTGTCACCCACCATTAGGTATAGTGAGAAAGAGTGAAGTAATAACATGTTGCAATGACAATGTGTCTACCACCATTAGATATAGTGACAAAGAGTGAAGTAATAACATGTTGCAATGACAATGTGTCACCTACCATTAGGTATTGTGACAAATAGTGAAGTATTAATATGTTGCAATGACAATGTGTTACCCAACCTTAGGTATAGTGACAAAGAGTGAGGAAATAACATGTTGCATTAACAATGACTGATACCCAACATTGGGTATAGTGACAAATAGTGAAGTTATAAGATTTCACAATGACAATGTGTCACCCACCATTAGATATAGTGACAAAGAGTGAAGTTATAACATGTTGCAATGACAATGTGTCACCCAACATTAGGTATAGTGACAAAGAGTGAAGTATTAACATGTTGCAATGACAATGTGTTATGCAACATTAGGTATAGTGACATAGTGAAGAAATAACATGTCACAATGACATTGTGTCACCTCCCGTAAGGTATAGTGACAAAGATTGAGGAAATAATATGTAACAATGACAATGTGTCACCCACCATTAGGTATAGTGAGAAAGAGTGAAGTAATAACATGTTGCAATGACAATGTGTCTACCACCATTAGATATAGTGACAAAGAGTGAAGTAATAACATGTTGCAATGACAATGTGTCACCTACCATTAGGTATGGTGACAAATAGTGAAGTATTAATATGTTGCAATGACAATGTGTTACCCAACCTTAGGTATAGTGACAAAGAGTGAGGAAATAACATGTTGCATTAACAATGACTGATACCCAACATTGGGTATAGTGACAAATAGTGAAGTTATAAGATTTCACAATGACAATGTGTCACCCACCATTAGATATAGTGACAAAGAGTGAAGTAATAACATGTTGCAATGACAATGTGTCACCTACCATTAGGAATTGTGACAAAGAGTGAAGTATTAACATGTTCGATGACAATGTGTTATGCAACATTAGGTATAGTGACAAAGAGTGAAGTAATAACATGTTGCAATGACAATGTGTTACCCAACCTTAGGTATAGTGACAAAGAGTGAGGTAATAACATGTTGCAATAACAATGACTGTTACCCAATATTAGGTATAGTGACAAAGAGTGAAGTTATAACATGTTGCAATGACAATTTGTCACCCAACATTAGGTATAGTGACAAAGAGTTAAGTAATAACATGTTGCAATGACAATGTGTTACCCAACATTAATTATAGTGAGAAAGAGTGAAGTAATAACATGTTGCAATGGCAGTGTGTCACCCAACATTAGGTATAGTGACAAAGAGTGAAGTAACAACATGTTGCTATGACAATTAGTCATTTACCATTAGGTATAGTGACAAAGAGTGAAGTAATAACATGTTGCAATGACAATGTGTCACCTACCATTAGGTATGGTGACAAAGAGTGAAGTATTAACATGTTGCAATGACAATGTGTTATGAAACATTAGGTATAGTGACAAAGAGTGAAGTAATAACATGTTGCAATGACAATGTGTTACCCAACCTTAGGTATAGTGACAAAGAGTAAGGAAATAACATTTTGCAATAACAATGACTGTTACCCAACATTAGGTATAGTGACAAAGAGTGAAGTTATAACATTTCACAATGACAATGTGTCACCCACCATTAGATATAGTGACAAAGAGTGAAGTAATAACAAGTTGCAATGGCAATGACTGTTACCCAACATTAGGTATAGTGACAAAGAGTGAGGAAATAAGATGTTGCAATGACAATATGTCACCCAAAATTAGGCATAGTAACAAAGAGTGAAGTAATAACATGTTGCAATGACAATGTGTTACCCAACATTAATTATAGTGAGAAAGAGTGAAGTAATAACATGTTGCAATGACAATGTGTCACCCAAAATTAGGTATAGTGACAAAAAGTGAAGTAATAACATGTCACAATGACAATGTGTCACCCAATATTAGGTATGGTGACAAAGAGTGAAGTTATAACATTTCACAATGACAATGTGTCACCCACCATTAGATATAGTGACAAAGAGTGAAGTAATAACAAGTTGCAATGACAATGTGTCACCCAACATTAGGTATAGTGACAAAAAGTGAAGTAATAACATGTCACAATGACAATGTGTCACCCAATATTAGGTATAGTGACAAAAAGTGAAGTAATAACATGTCACAATGACAATGTGTCACCCAACATTAGGTATAGTGACAAAGAGTGAAGTTATAACATTTCACAATGACAATGTGTCACCCACCATTAGATATAGTGACAAAGAGTGAAGTAATAACAAGTTGCAATGACAATGACTGTTACCCAACATTAGGTATAGTGACAAAGAGTGAGGAAATAAGATGTTGCAATGACAATATGTCACCCAAAATTAGGCATAGTAACAAAGAGTGAAGTAATAACATGTTGCAATGACAATGTGTTACCCAACATTAATTATAGTGAGAAAGAGTGAAGTAATAACATGTTGCAATGACAATGTGTCACTTACCATTAGGTATAGTGAGAAAGAGTGAATTAATAACATGTTGCAATGACCATGTGTCTACCACCATAATCTTCTGGTATAGTGATATATTAAAATGACATATTGTCAGTCTGTCAAATACTTTAAGGTACTAGTATACTGACATAAAATGAATATATATATATATATATATTTATAGTCTGTCTGTCACCCACCATTAGATCAATTGACACAACAGACTACCATCAGGTGTGGTGACATAAAGTGTTATAATCATAATCTCTCACCAATCTTCCGATATAATGTCACCTACTACTTGCTCTCATTGTGAATAGCTAAAAATTTGCTGGTACAACCTTAACATTACAACCAACCAATCACTTGTATCTCTTTTTAACCAATTAAAAAATGACTGATCAACACTGACATCACAATACTCCACTGAATGTCAAGGTACTTCATTATAAGTGACAGACACTATGACATCACAGTACTATTGTATGTAATGGTAGGTGACAGATAGACACTATGACAACCCAGTTACTCCATTGTATGTCAATATACTCGATAGTAAGAAACAGACTCTATGATTCTTGTTTGTAAGTGACGGGTAGACACTATGACATCGTATAACGCATGATATTGTTTGTGATGGTAGGTAACAGATAGCCATTTGATACCATGAAAAAAAAAATTTAAAAAAACATCCTTTTAATTTAAAAAAAACCTCAATTTTGTAAATAAATGCAAGCAGAACAATATTGAAGTAAATATGTCCATGAAATATGACTTTTGAAGTAAGGCATATTTGGTAATTTTTAAAAATAATTAATTAGTGTTGGTTGGAAAAATTTGCTACCAGCAATTCAAACCATGAAATGGAAACCTTGTTTTAACAAGTAAATCAAGCCCGTCATGAATGTCAATGTTTGTGTATTAGTTACCAAACCAAACCAGAATTCTAAAAAAAAAAAGAAACAGGACAAAATATTATAAAATTTGTCAGTCGGTTATTTCAATTAAACTGCCAATACCAGCAAAATCAATAAATACTTCAGAGACTTGCATTAATTTGGTATACCTATATAAGGCAGACAAGTGAATTCAAACCTGTGTAAGAATTCATCAAGTCATCATTTGGTTTTTTTTTTTTTTTTTTTTTTTTTTTTTGCAAAAGTATCAAAACTATCAAGAAGTAACAAAACATAAATATCTTACGAACTGATTACTTATTTATGAAAAATAGTGTTAGAACTTCTCAAATCAGAGGATATCATTGTGTGTGTCTGTTGTATAATTTGTATTATGATGAGAATTATTAGACTGAAAAAAAAATCTATAATAATGGTATTAATGTCTGTGTAGTAACCCAGACAACTGACCTTTCCTTTTCTAAAATAAAGTTTTAGAAATAACTCTAAAATCAATTTAAAAAAACAATCAGACAAAAAAATATATATAATCGAAAAAAGGGTTTAATCAGTGTCACAATGAATGCAGACATGATTGTCTTCAATAGCATAATTAATTTATTTATTGCATAATTAATTATTTATTTATCAACTGCAAATCCGCAAATATAGAGCCATAATGATAATAATTATCAAAGTCTTATCACTTATATACATTCATGTTCTATATTGGTATTTGTTGGACAAGAATTCACCTTGAATAATTGATTGTACTATTTATCATATGACAACCTGTAAATCCATCCATACATATATCACACCTTCTGGTATACACAAATGTAAGAAACCATATCTCACCAGTTAATGGATGTTTATTCTGTGTGTGCCTGGTAAAATCCCATTAAGTCACCTTGATATATATATATATATATATATATATACACTGTCTCCCTTCATTGTTTTCATTCTTTGGTAATTACTATTTATATTATTATTATTAATCTAGCCTGGGTCAAACACTTATGACAACCAATACATTTTGAAATTAAATTTATTTTGACAGAAAAAAATATATAAAGGGATATTGAAAAAGTTTAATTAATCTTTTTTTGTATTTTCTTCATCCAGCAGCCACTTAATTTGCACTTGCTTGATATGTTTAATAAAAAATAAATGAATGTTAAAAAAGAGAAAAAATTAATTGAATTCTTTTATTTTTTAAGATGTGGGGAAAAGATGATTTACATGTCTCAAGTTTTGTCATCTTCTTATATTTAAGCTGTAATAGTTTGAATTTTTATTGTAGATTATTTTCAGTAATCAAAAAAGTAATTTGATTCATAAATAAGCTTTGTTGAAGATGTCAAAAGAATTTAATTTTTGAAAAATTTGACAAGGTGGCACTATAATTCTATGAAATTTATTTTTAGTGTGGTTTGGCTGGTACTGGTGCCTTTGTAAGTGCTTGTTCATATACAAAATAAACAGTGGCACATAATCACTGTCAGTGAGTACCTAATCCAGGGGCCTAGTGTCAATATGTTTATTAACAACCCAAATTAAGTTACCAGTTTTATTCAGATTGTAAAGAGCTATGTACAAACTGCATTTTATGTCATTATGCATTTAAGTGTCCTATCTGCAGACTGAATTGAAACCAGGGGCCTTGGTGTCCAGGTGGTGTAAAATGCAGCTTAAGGGTCACAGCACCTTTCTCCACCTAGGTTAGATTCCCACTTTGCAGATTCTTGTGTGAAAAGTTTGTTAGTTATCTTGCCAAAAGTCTTGGGACTTTAGTTTCCTTCTTCCACCCCAGAACTGAATTGATTGATATAATTGTTAGAATCTTGATTTGGACATTAAACATCATTATTCCACTCCATTATATATTTAACTGTCACGTTAATAATAATACATTATCTGTGACATATAATGATTCTTACAAAACTTCAGATGGCTTTTAAAATGAAATCATTTTGTGATTTGGCTGAATTTATTGTATTGAGACATTGTCACTGCTAGCTCAGTGGTTTAAAGCACTAAATAACAGATGTAACTCTTATTGCTAAGATTTGAATTACACCCAGGCAGTTCCTATTGTGATAAAATTTGTCACTATTAAATAAGGTGGATATAGTCTTCTCTGGTACTCTGAATTCCTCCAACATCTCAGAATTGACCTCCATCATAAAATGGTGTTTTATGCCCCAGTCAAATTCTTCCACTTTTATCGAGGCATGTTGTCATTCACCTAGAGAATATTCTCACAAAACACTAGAGGCTAACTGCAGTCTTACTTGGGGACAAACCCAAAGCTCTTCTATCAGAAGTCTGTGGTCTTCTTGTTTGTATGATTGGCTATGTGGTTTTAATTGTTGCTAAGGCTCACAACTGTACCATGTGGTATCTTCTAATAAATGTGTGGTACTAATTAGGTTTTTCTGTTTAAAGAAAATATTTCACATCTTCAGAATATGAAATTGTATTTTTGGATATTTTTGGACAAGTTTACAGGCCCTTTATGTTCCATATTTCCAGAATTGGAAAATGTCAGATTAATAATGAGGGATGGAATCTATCTATTTTCTAAATAAGAATGTACATGTGTCCACTTATAAATTAAGCACCCCAATAAAAACTTGCACAATATCTTGTACAGTATGATCTTGAGTTTACATTATTCCTGAGATCAATAAGAAAATATCTGAAATCTTGCTGAGTCAACATAAAACAGCACTCATCCAACCAAATGGAATAAATTTTAAATGCTGGGATAGTAAACCTATGTCACATGTCAAATCTTGGTACGTACCTTCTTATATAGTCAATCACATGCTTTGCTTCTTAAAGCTGAATTAATTTTTTCTAGGAAAAAATTCAAACGGTGCTGATCTTCTTATTTTTAATGTTGTTACTAATGAACAATGTTATGTTTGGTTCAATGACAAAAGCTCAAATAAATATAGAAATAGCAGTAATTTCTCAGCCAGATGTAGACCTGCAGGATCTAATTTTAGAACATTGTAACATCATTAAAAAACGGATGGTGTAAACACAATTTATAAAACTGTTAAATACGATAAATTAAACAGAATTTTAAAAAAAAATTGTCATTTGTGACTTTGTAAGGAAGAAATAACACCATTAAAAATACATTTGGATATTTATGACGGACAATCAATGCAAATTTTTTATACATTCAAGTGTGTTTATCAGTGCACATACTCCAAGCTAATAATTATAAATGTTATATGTGACCAACACGTTAGAGGATTCTGTTTGTTTACAGCTAATAGGAATGAAATTTTAGAAAATGATTCAAATAGATTTTGATTACAAGTCATCAATTTAATATATATTTATATTTAGAACAAAAATTTAAGAAAATTGGAAAACTTAAAGTCCCGGTGTATTTCGCTACAGACGTACAGTACGTAAATAAATATCAAGAATGTCATAAAGCCAAGATGTACACACGTTTTTGTAAGATACTTGTAACGTAGTTTCTTGATCCATACGTTTTATTATATATATATTGCTGAATTACTTCCTCTGTTAGCGAAAATGTTGAAGACTTGTGAATCTCATGGACTTGTAAATCTCATATCCCCTTCCATTAGAAATGCAAGTTTTACCGGAAAACGGAAACGGAACCTGCAGTTCTCATAGGGCTTACATTTCTCATGCGACACCGGGAGTAAACGGGAGAAATAAAAGAAAAGATATTTGACATATTTTGTCTACGGTAGGTTCTTTAGATGCTGTTTTAAAAAATGAACAAATTAGAAAAAAAATTATGACTCTAGGATGATTTTTAACGATTTTATGGCGAAAATATGTATGCATGTGTATGATACTGTTCATCAATACGGTTAGACAGGAGTAAACGGGAGAAATTATAGAGAAGTTAATTAACATATTTTGTCTACGGTAGGTTCAGTAGATGCAGCTCAAAAAAAATAAACAAAATTAAAAAAAAGAATTATGGCTTTAGGTAAGATTTTATGTATTTTAAAGCTAAAATTGTCCGTCCTGTGTCGTAACTACGTAATGTCAAAGAGAGGTAACTCTTGTAAACTGTGGGTGTCAATAAACGCCTTGTTGTTATTGCTTTAGTTATTAATATGATTGTTTTGTTAATAATTAATCAATATTAATTGACAACTAACTTACCTGATGAATGATTTTTTGAAAATCACGAATAAATTAATAATTCCACAACTTTCAATTATGTTTTAATTACACACATTATTACACTCAGTCTAATTTTTAATAATACCGGCAAAAAATAAAAATTAATTTTAAAGAAACCATATTAAAATTAATTTTAACTGAAGAAACTACATTTCGAACTGTTTTTTTAGAAAAAGAAAAGATGGTAATTTCACTCATTTGGCTACAAATATAAATTCAATAGCTTGTATACAATCTAATAAATAAAATTTAATTTTTTGATTTCGGCTTTAAAGGTCACTGTGGTGTATTAATAGACATAAATATATACAAGCGTATAAAATACTATTTATATTAAAACTCATATTAAAACATCTGTTAGAGAATTAAAACATGTTATCAAGCGAAATTAAAAAAAAAAAGTCACCGCGGTCTGCCGAAAAAGAATATTTTCCGCCGCGGTGGAAGTAAAAAAAACCGTCTACCGCGATGTTTATTGAAAACTTAATACATTTAACCCTGGATGTGTACTTCACCATTTGAAGTTGTATCAAGATCAATAAACATGATAAAAGATATAATGTAAATCCCGGTTTTAAGAAGAATCGTAAAAAATAAAAATATAATGTAAATCCCGGTTTGAAGAAGAATCGTAAAAAATAAAAATATAATGTAAATCCCGGTTTTAAGAAGAATCTTTAAAAAAAAAATATAATGTAAATCCCGGTTTTAAGAAGAATCGTAAAAAATAGAAAAATATAATGTAAATCCCGGTTTTAAGAGGAATCGTAAAAATATATATATATATATATATATATATATATATATATATATATATATATATATATATAATGTAAATCCCGGTTTTAAGAAGAGTCGTAAAAAAAAAAAAATTAAACAACATCTTCACTGATTATATAACTTGACAAGAAGTTTTGACGTCTAGCGAAATTCGACAATACATGTAAATCACTGTGCACGTGCTTTTACAAGTTAACCTTTGCAAATGTTTTTACAGCTAAAAGACGATGTTTAGGTCAGCAAAAATTAAAAAGTTTATTATTGCTACGAAAACCGAGAATCTGTCCCGTTTTATTTATTTATTTTATCAATTTATTAGTATTATTACTTTTTTATTGTAAAAAATAAAACCCGTCCCGGAAAAATCCATTCCCTCTGTTAATAACGTTGGGACTGAAATGAAGAAATAGTGATAACCATCATCGGCATTTAAAACGTTTTGAATCATAAATTAATTTTATTTTATGTTTCTGGTACATGTAATACACGATGTATTCAGTCTCTTGCATTTCAATATACCGCACATTACAGTAATAATAAATACTAGTAAGCGTTTAGCGTATATGCTAACCACTTAAAATACATTTTTACGACAAGGCTTTTAATACTAATCTTTCCAACTTTATTATTTTCAGTGAAGAGTTTGGATTCAATACAATAAATTAAAAATTTAAAAAAATTAAAATGAGGAGAATGTATTCAGTGAAAAATGATAAATTATTACAACGCCAAGTTATTCAAAATATACATATATGACAAGAATAAGCTACTGTGTTGTCATAATGGTCTTGTAATTCCGTCGGACTAATTTTTTTTCAATGCTTAAAATGATACATTGCATCAAGTTTTTTCATCTGACAATACAGGTATTTAATTATTTTATTGGAACTTCAAAAACGGTAAATTATTGGGACAGACATATTACTACGTAATACTATTACTGGACGAAGTTTTTGGATTATAGACATATGCAGTAATTAATATCCTTTATTATCCAATCAAAACAATCTTTGTGCATATTAGATTATGCTATTACCATTAATAAATTAAATAATAATATATATTCACATACGTTAAAACTTATTTTTGTGAATAATTAATTTTCGCAAATATTGTGACAACGTTAATTTTTGGTCAGTAGGATTAAATCCTTTTTTTTTTTTTTTTAAATTTTTGTACAACAGCCTATAGCTACATTACCTTTTATTAATTTTATAATAATAATTTAATTAACAAAGTAAATCGATCTTTTACTATAAAAATCCGACTCTAAAATTATACGGTCGAATAATCATGTCGTGTCTGCTAAATTGAGCCACCGTAGTATTTACTAGCTTAACATAAAAGATTTCTAAGAACACACGGTAAGTTTTTCACGTTGACACGAAAAATTCCACGTGCACATTTATAATCTTCCATGTGTGCATATAAACATTTCACGTGGGGATTGAAAGTTTCACATGCACATGTGAAATCTTCTGTGTTTCGCACATTTATATTTCACGTACGCCAGTAAATGTGCACGTGAACTTTTTTCCTGTATGGACTTATTCATCCGCCAGTAGAATGGTAGAGAGAATTATACTGTTTATACCCCAATCAATATTATTTTACTTATTGTTAGTTCTGAAATGGTGAATTAAAATTAAAGGGGTTTTACGTTCCAGTCAAGAGTATTTCACTGATATCGAGACGCCACCAGCTAAAGTTGAAGGGGCAAAATTTGCAATGCGTTAAGGGCAATGTGCGGGGAAGGTTCTTAAGAGAGCCAGGCCTATCGTGACACGTGGAATCGGTTTTAAAGGTCTCCTTCGACAGACCACTTGACTTTCATTTCTAAATTCTGAGTATTTGACGGAAGAACTCCAATGCCTTAGGAATTCACGATAGAATTTTATGTCATTTTCATTTAACTTAAAAATAAAATAAGAAAATAATAGACAAATGTGATGTTTCCTGTCCCATCTTACAACTTCATCAACAATCGGGATGGTCAGTCTGAATTAGACGTTTTAAAATGTAAGATTTTTAACAGTTTTCTTTTCTGAAATCTGCAAATGAACCGAATATTTGGAAAAAAGGTAGAGAGCATATGATTTTTTTAAAAATTAAGATTCACCACAAGTGAGACATTATTACACACTTCAGTGGTAATGGTAGGTAAATAAATACACGTTCGCTCAGACATAGTACTTAGGTTTATATTCATTATACAAAGTAAATATCGGGTATCATAATCTTCAATCAAAAAGTCGAATTGATACTTTCGTAAAAAATAATCTTAGTTAATCAGTAATCATTTATTAAATATGAATATAAATCATAAACTGCATCTGATAATAAGTGGTTGGAAAAAAGGATAGCGAGGGGGCAAGTTGTCGAACGTCTGCGAAAGAGCCGAGAAAGCTAAGGCTACCGAGTGGACGAAAGGCCAAAAAAAGATAACGAGGTACCGAGCGGTCGAATGACCGAAAGCTGGATTACTATTTTTGAAATGTAGGGAAATAATCGCGATTTCTTTTACAGATTTTACAAAAAGGACAAATTGATACTACAAAAAATAGTACAGGACATATAACGTATTAAAAATCCTACCAAAAATAACTCGATTTTTAACATTAAAGATAGACAACTTCTAGGTGAAAAGATTGAACAAGGTATAAAGTTCACTTTGGTCGATGTCGCATTATGAATACACCAGGATGGGCGGATACGTTTATTTTGATTTAAACAAAATACTGAAAGATAAATAAATTGAATTTTGTTCAGTATTTAATGGTGTTAAACGTCAAATCAGCAATTTTTCAGCTATTTGAGACAAGATCAAGGTTATTAATCTCTATGATTAATCTGAGAACAGGTTCGTGTATGCGTGAGATTTGCAAGTGTTTATAATAGTATTCCATGAACATGTTACATCATTTTTTTCAACTTTTTTGTCATATTCTAGAAACATAATTTTCTAAAAGTTATGTTTTTGAACAAAAATAAACATTTCCTGTGACCGCGGTAGCTTAGTGGTTGATTCGTTAGCATTCGTCTTACTAATGAGGTTTCTATCTTGATAAACAGCAAGCGACAAAGGGATTTCTTATCGTAAAACCTACTGTAATTCGTTGTCTCGATTCCAGTATCCATCAGTAGAAAGACGTTCTACATATCAAACCACTCTTTGCCTGTTTTAACTCCATAACCGTCAATGCTGTTAATTATGTAAGCTGGCGTTATTGCAGTTAATGAATGGTGTTTTGCGTCCCTGTCTAGATTACTCCACTTAGATAAAGGCAATCGTTTGAAATTGGGATGGAGAAATTCGAAATACCCGAATAATAACACCAACCTTCATCAGGCGAACTTGCTCATACTTGATTCTGCACGAGCTTGATTCAAAACAAGTGGCACTGTTCTGTCGGCGCTTAGACCAAACGGTCAACCCTAAATATAGGTTTTTATGATATCTGTACTGTATGTATGACCCGACTCGGGTTTAAACCCAAACCACCAGCTCTTCCGGCTAATATTCCATCACTAGGCTATTAGAGTTGTTAATAAAAATAAAAATTTCCAATAATCTATGCTCGACAGCCGACGCGAAATCTCTAGTAATAATAATCATCATAACAAAATAATAAAATGATGATGATGATGATATTTTATTATTACAATTATTATTATTAGATCTATTATTATTAATATTACAATGTAAAATGATTGTTTAAAAGTAAGTTGGAAATAGAGGCAGCTTTAAAATTTACCTATAAAATAACGATTTCTTTGATATATTTAAAAAATGACATTTTGATACTATAATGAAATAACATAGACATTATACGTATCTTAAAAATCATTCTAAAAATAACCCAATTTACAGAAAATCTTAAAGGGAGATAAAAACTAGGTCAACAGATAAAACTAAGGTATAAAGTTCAGATTGATCGTAGTCGTATGATGGATCGGATGGGCGGATACGTTTGTTTCGATTTTACAAATTACTGAAAGGTATGTCAGACAAAAAATCAAATTTAATTACGTTAACTTCGATTTCATTTAAATTTAATTTAATTTATATATTTATTAACAATTTTATTGTATAGAACTTAACGGCTAATTATATCTTATCATATTTCAGGTCAACTCCTTGACAAATAGGACATCGTCAATGAAAAGAGTAAAAGATGGCCACTGCAGCAACAGATGAAGTAGAAAGTATTATAAAGTGCCCTATCTGTTTTGAAACTTACAAATCACCTAAATGTTTACCGTGTTCACACACGACGTGTGAAACATGTCTGAGCCAGTATATTACTTCCGTGTTTAAGACCACCAATACGGATGTAAATAAACCGAAAACTTTTCCCTGTCCAATTTGTAGAACTGAGGTACCAATTTCGGATCCAAGTCTTTCACCTCAGGGCATTGCAGCAAAAATACCTGGAAATCATCTTATTGTAACACTACTAGATCAAAGCAAGCTGAAATCCAAAGACAAACTATGTGACCCTTGTTCAGAACTTGACAAACACAACAAAGCCGTGTCATGGTGTACTGTGTGTAATGAAGCACTATGTACAAACTGCGACAATTGTCACAAGGTCATGAAAATATCACGAAGCCACAAGTTATGTCCCTTAGAAGAAATACAATCAGAAACCCAAACGATAACAACACTGGAAGTCTGTACCCAACATGAAGAGGAGAAAGTGAAGCTGTATTGTATGGACCATAAACAGGCATGCTGTGCCATATGTGTGACAGTGCACCACCGTAAATGTGAACATGTCAAAACCTTAAATGATGCAGCTAAAGGGATCAAAGAAAGTCCAGAAATTACCGAACTGACCGAATCCCTAAAGGCAATGATAGATGAGTTATCAACAGAATTAGAAGGAAGAAAAATAAATCTACAAGACCTTAAAAGAGATAAACAGAAATACCAGGACAAAATATCCAGGATGAGACAGGACATAAACAAACATCTGGACCTACTAGAGGAGAAGGTGAACCAAGAATTAGGTGGAAGTTACAAAGAGGCATCGATACTGATCGGTAATGACATCGCTGAAATCGAGAGCAGTCTCAAAGTAATGAGTAATTACAAAAACGTGATAGATACCGGACTTAAAAATGTATCAGATATCCACATGTTTCTGGAGATGAACAAGATAAAACAGCAGCACAGTGAACGTTCAGAATTACTGAAGAAACGACTTGAAGAAATAAAACATCATGAAATAGAAGTACAATTTGAGGACAACTGGGTTAACTTGAAAACAAACTTGACAAAAATCGGAACAGTGACAATAAATTCTACGCCACTTGATGTTAAATCTGGAATATTTGGAGGTAAAGGGAAGACAAATCTTCATAACTGTACTTCTAGGATGATACGTAACTTTAGTACAGGACAATATCTGACTGATGGGATATTTGTACCAAACGATAAGGTATTGTTAGTAGATTATCACGGACGTAAGGTTATCTTTTGTACGTTAGAAGGACAAGTACATAAGGAGCTGTCGTTATCTGGACGTCCCTGGAGTATTGTACAGATAGATGATAGAGAAGCTGCAGTAGTGCTGTACAAAACACAGAACATACAGTATATAGATATAGTAAACTGTAAACTTGGTGAACTGATCACAGTCAACAAACGATTATACCGCGCCATCGGGTATAACGGTACAAATCTGATTGTAGGAGGTACTGATGGTAACATTTACATGATTGATAGGACGGGAACATCATTAAAACAGTGACATTAGGATATTATACAGACTACATCACATGTACTACAGACAGGATATACCTTACATCTGGCAACAACAAGGTGGTTTGTTTAGATATGAATGGATCACAGATGTTTAGTTATACAAATAATAACTTCAGTGGTGGACTAGGAATATCAGTTGACAAGGAAGGTAACATTTATTGTTGTGGTAACTGGTCAAACAATATACACCAACTTACTCCTGATGGTCAGTTTATAAAACTGATAGTTACAGATATAAAATGGCCATGGGGTATATCTTTTGACAAGACTGGAGAGAGGTTCTTAGTTACACAATACCCTAACAAAGTTACTGTGTATGAATTACAAGAATCAGTCTAGAGTTAATATAAAGTACAATGAAATCATTTTTAATTTTCTAATTTCACTATATCCTTAATGTTTCATAACCAAACTGTAAAAAAGGAAATGTATAATTATTTAAAGAATAGATGATGTAAACGAGGGACATTTTTATACATTTTCATCAGATTGCAGTTAGAAATAAAAACTTTTTTCTGAATATTTAAACGAATGCATCAAATAAATTATCATAATTGTTTTTTAAGTGAATAAATTGATGTTTAAGGACAATGTTCTTAATTGATATATTTAAACTATGTAATGCCGATTTTCATTTCGGGCTTCAGAAATTAATAGAAAAAAATCATATTGCAAAAAATTAGAATAGAGTATTTATGATTCAATCTATACAAAAATCTGTTAAGGGGAGATAAATCTTATAGTACAACTTTTGAATACCGGCCCTTTTAAAAAACCGATCACTTCCACTTACTGAACAAGCGTGACCGGTCCCAAATTATGCTTTATTGTTTTTATTCTTTACATTAAAAATAAACTTCCATAATCTGGCCCCTCTTAATTCCATACACCAACCTTTTTTAAGTACGAAATACTGAACCCTAACTGACAATTTATTTATCTACTAATTTCGACAATGTTCCCTGTTGTACACATAATTGTAGTAGTAAACCGGATAATCTGTGCATGTGTACTTGAATAAATAATGAAATCAATCTTGATTATTTCCTTTATTGTTCGATTATAAAATTATTGTACTGTCATTAAGTTTTAATATGTAACAAAGATACCTGTTTAATTTAGCTGTGCAGTGGTTATCTAAGAATAAAATTACGGTAAGTTCTTAATGCAGTCATTAGAAATAATAATAAGAAAAATGATGGATTAAAACTGATGAAATTTTATTTACCGATAAAGCCCAATGTATAGATAATGTCAGACTGATACCGATAGTGCAGGACAGCAAATTTGTTATTAGAAACTATTTCAAATTCAAAGGTAAAAATTAGCAAAATAAAATTTAATTTATTTTGATATATTTATGAGGTGTTGTTTTACTATTTATTCAGTATTTTGTGATATCACTAATTCTATTTAGTGATATCAATAAATAAAGTTGAATTAGTGATATCACTAATTCAAATTAGTGATATCAAAAAATTGAGTTGAATTATTGATATTACTAATTGGAATAAGTGATATCACAAAATACTGAATAGTAAAATGTGACCTCACATATTTTGCATATCATAAGAAAGTTAAAAATGTCTACTTTTTAAATATAACAGAGAAAAAGTGATAAAATCATAAAAAAAATTTAAAAATGTAGTTGGAAATTTTTCTTCATACTTTATGTTGATAAGAGTCAAAATTTCAATTAACAAAAAGTAGCAATTTAATATAAAGTTATTTTTTATTTGAAAATATCATGATAAACCTAATGATGTGAAATTTATAATAAAAACAGAGAAAAAATTGGAACTTTCAATAATTATTATGTGATTCTGGATTTTATGATTTGGTCCTTCATTATTTATATACGTAATACCGGGTAGAAGACATGGTATACCAGTAAAAGTGCTTTCATGAAAATCATGAAAAAAATTCATGAATTTTCATGTCAAAAAATACATGAATTTCATACAATTTTAATTATTCTTATGAAAATCTTGTAAATTTTGGCAATTATTGTCAAATAATTCTACAAATTAAAGAATTAAAATTTGTCTTTTCCACATGAGTTGAAATTACTCAGTGATCTATATGAGGAATGTGATGATAGAATCTGTTTGTTCCAATAGACGTACACCACAAGCAATGATTCTTTTCTTCTATTTCACAGTAATGGACAAACTGAAAATAAACTGAATGCTCATTTAATCTACATTCAAAGCTTTCATACTTTTTGCCAACTACTGGTCAACTTTTAATTTATGATTAGTATTTGGTATTGGTTGTAATATTACTATAGCATTAAATAAGTTAAACGATTTCATAAAATGAACTCAAAAAATACAGAAATTAAAATTTTAAAATTTTGCTTGGGATGATAGAAGTTATAGAAGTATTATTGTATCAAACTCCTACTTAATTGGTAATTTATTACTATTTACATGTACTTGTGATGTTTCTAATATTACATTATGAAATCAGAAAAATTGAAACACAATTGTAAAAATACAAAGTGAAAGTGATACCTTAATATGTCCACAATATACTTTATAAATAATACCAGGAAAAAGTGTCAATTCTGCTATTTCTTGAAATCAGATCTTCAACCATGATGAACGTAACTGTGGAATAGAAAAATTAGGAAATCTGTTTTATAATAGTATATATCAAAATAAATGAATAAATAAATGAAACAATCAATTTTAACAAAATACATATTTCATTACTGAAGTTTTTTTTTTTTTTTTTAAAAAAAAGAATTGAATATTTTACAGATGTGATGTTTTCAATTTTTAGCACAAATAGTTTCATTATTCTAAATCTGGTTATATATCTTATCAACAGCTTGAAATAAGAATAATTTTGAAAAAAATGTCAACCTCAAGCTATACACTATGTACTTGTGAAAATAACATTAAAGGCTTGCATTATTTTTGACTGATATTCACTATTTCAAACAATTTTTGTCAATAAAACTGAATTCAATTATAATCACAAGTAGTCCAAGAGATCTGACGTCGATTTTATTTACTTTTCGACTTTTGTAAAATCGACTTTACAAAAGTCGAAAAGTAAAATAAAATAGATGTCGGATCTCTCGGACTAAGTTCACTTGTAAGTAGCCAATATGCATATGGCAACTATAGTACATCAATAATTTCCACATCATTAACGATTTCAGTATCCTTGCACATCTATCCCCTTGGCATTTGAATCTATGACCTTGAAACCATATATCAAAATGATCATCATATTAATACCTACAATATACTCATACACATGTCTATACAAAAAGTTAATAGTTATCAAGATAATTAATAATTTTAGTCTTCTAATGCAGATATGACCTTGACCTTTGAACATATGAACTTGAGCCATATAACAAAATGATTATTGCATCAATAGCTGCAATATTCTAATTCACATGCCTATACAAAAAGTTAATAGTTTTCAATATATTGACAAATATATAGTATTTAGTAATTTCCCAATTAATTGCCTTACCATTTCCCCATTTTGAGCCCAATGGCTACCATTTGTGCAAATCTGAAACTAGTCGACCTATAAATATTAAAAATGAAATATCTAAGGTATAACTCTTGTACATTCAGAGAAGATTTTTAAAGTTTTTCTCTATTCCCCCCTTTTTGGAACTTCAAGAGAATATGATCTTTATTTGTGCAAGTCTGAAAGGGCCTTCATCCAAGCATGATGGTATCTAAATTTCATCAAATGTGGCCCAGTGGTTTTGGAGAAGAGAAAATATAAAGTTTAAGCATGACGACACAGGATGGACAAACATGGATCACAATAGTTCATTTGCGCTTTCAACTCAGGTGAACTAATATATAGTAACTTACCAATACTAGTATTCGCTTCTGTACTTTGAGACATTTTTGAATAACTTAACATTCACTGTTACTCGATGTAGTTGAAGATCTGATTATTCAAGAAATCTGCAGATTAAACAAAAATAATACTTAATTTCCATTTTTAAAATTTACTGATTTAGAGCATCTTATTATTGTATTTCGTAATTAATCAATGTGTAATTTACACATTTTTCTTGTCTACAGGATGTTTTCAATCTTTATATATATATATATATATAATATATTATATTATAATATATGCTTTCTGGTTGGCCTGAAAAAGTTGTGACAAACGTGTTGTAATTTTAAGAATTGCACTATAAATTAACAATTGTTAATTCCAATTAAATTTGACCAGCACAAAT
>CM056600.1:13870771-13901896 GCA_029721355.1 Tegillarca granosa | reverse complement strand
TTTGGAACTGCATCTACTGAACCCACCGTAGACAAAATATGTTAATTAACTTCTCTATAATTTCTCCCGTTTACTCCTGTCTAACACGTATAGGTGAACAGTATCATACATACGCATACATTTTTTGGCCATAAAATCGTTAAAAATTATCCTAAAGCCATAATTTTTTTTAATTTGTTCATTTTTTAAAACTGCATCTAATGAAGCTACCGTAGGCAAAATATGTCAATTATCTTTTCTTTTATTTCTCCCGTTTACTTTTTATACCTATTGGAATTTACAAACACTTTTGTTCAGGGGCTTAAATACCTTCAACATGTGTAAGGAGATAATTATTAGATGAATTAATGCAATTTTTGAATCTTTGATCGTTCAAATATAATTTTTTCCTGCTAAAATATGACACAAAATGCCACCAAGGGCATAGCTTTCAGTGTAAAATACAAGCATATTACATCACCTGTAGCAGTATCATTGTTCTTTAAGAGATATTTTATGGAAATGAGGGCTACACATAGTAATTTTAAGTACATGGTAACTTTGAATAGCCACAAAATTCATTTAAGTTAAAGATAATTTGTTTTAATTTTCTAAGAAAAGTTTGTCATTCCATATTCACAAACCAATCTCTCATATTCACACACTGCATCAAATTAAATTCCTTGAAATGTTACCGAAAGCATCTGTCCATGAAGGATAAGACAATTAGGGAGGTGAATAATTTAATTTTAAAATGGACCTATTGTAATTATTTGTAGCTGAATAACCTTTATTAAGAAGCTTGTTTAATCTTAATTAATTATAACTAGGGTTATGTGAGTGGTATAAACATCATACAGGCTTTAACAAATGCTGTAGAATTTTCTAGAAGTTTGGAAAATTGGCATGGCGACAACCATGCAAGAACATGCTTCGTACCTTTCCTGCTGCGATGTTCCCAACCTGAACCTTCCGTCCAGATTCCCGCTTCGTATTCTGACCTAAAAAGAAAAACAGAACAATTAAGTTTGTGAAATGATGATTTTGACATTATTCCATAGAAATATTGACAATAAACTTACTCAAAACGATAATGTTGCCTGGGCCGATCATGCTTGTTTTTTAACAGGAAGCTACAGTGAAGGCGACCTCTACAAACGAACGATAACTCATGATAAACCACAAGAAACGTACACAGGATGTTTCGATTTAACATTCAGTTATAATACAGTACAGTTCTTTCTTCGTCATTTTTAGCTGCAAAAAATGCCAAGATAATAAACAGTTCTTGAAATAAAATTTTACAAAAGAATTAAAAATGATAATTCTGCCTAGTCCGAGAGATCTGACATCGATTTTATTTTACTTTTCGACTTTTGTAAAATCGTCGATTTTACAAAAGTCGAAAAGTAAAATAAAATCGATTTCAAATCTCTCGGACTAAATTCTACCTTGTCAAAAAAAAAAAATAAAAAAATAACAATACGTTTTTAACAGCGACATTAAAGACGTTTATTACCAACCTGTCAGTTACATGCTAATCAAAATATAATATTTTATCGATATTAGCAAACAGCACAAGTTTTTAAATACTGGGGATACTAATGCTTAAATAAAGACATATTTCAAAGTATTCAAAAAAAGATTTTTTTTCTTTTTTCTGTATGAGACATTAAAAATTAGCAAATTGTAAAATGCGACATCATCGGGCAAAATTAACACATTTTAAAGGCTGAGACATTCAAAATTAGCACATTGTAAAATGTATCATTCAAAATTATCATATTTAAAACGAAACATTCAAAATTAGCACATTTTTTTTAAATTGAGACATTCAAAATTTATCAAATTATAAAATGAGACATTCAAAATTAAGACATTATAACAGGAGGCATGCACATTATAAATTGAGATATTTAAATAGTACATTGTAAAATGTAACATTCAAGATTAATATATTTTAAACGAGACATTCAAAATTAACAAATTATAAAACGAAACATTCAAATTTGGCCATTATAAAATGAATCATTAAAAATTAGCACTAATTTAAATAAAACGACATTCAAAATTAGCACATTATACAACGAGACATTCAAAATTAGCACATTATACAACGAGACATTCAAAATTAGCACATTATACAACGAGACATTCAAAATTAGCACATGATTTTATCGTTTGTCTTGTCACTAACTAGAATGATCGAAAATTATATCGCTTAACTTAACCGATTATTTTCTTTTTCTAAAACATAATTTAAACCATCCATGTTCATATGTTTATTATAGTGGAGTTTAGTGGAGAAATGGTGTTTTACACCCCGGTCAAGATTCTTTCACTTATTTCAAGACAGTCAGTTCTGGGATGATGGAGGAAACAGGGTTGCCCGGAGAAAACCATCGACCTGGCAAGCACACTAGAATCTGTACCGAGTGGGATTCGAACCCAGGCAGTGAGAGGCGCTATGATCCGTAAGCGCGCCTTTTAGACCTCTCAGACACCGAGGCCCCGACATGTTTATTTAGAGTTTATTGTCATCTGTATATTTGTATGAACACATTTGTTAATAAAAAATTAAAATGTTGCTTAAAACACAATAAAGATGGATTGCCGAGAATTAATCCATGAGGACCTTCTTAAACATTTCTACCATGTTGCCTTTATCGGTCCAAGGCTTTGGTTTAAAATTTTAAATGATTCTACATTCTACAAAATCATTATACTTAAAACTTCTTTTCAGATTTTTTTAAAACCATTTATTTTGTTGTTGTTGTTGTTGTTGTCAGTGGTGGTGGTGTTGGTAGTTGTGGTGGTGGTGGTGTTTTCAATACATTCTTTTCATTGGCTATGTACCACTACTGAATGTGTTATTTTATAAAGTTCAAAAGTGGTACATGCCAGCTAGATGATAAGCACAAATAAGAGTTTAAAAAATAGCAGACTATACAATATCATATCATTTGAAGTCGAATGACCCCAAAACGGTAGCTTTTAGACCAAATCGCGGGGTTTTCCATTCCGCGTGCGTTAAAGAAAACACAGGCAATGTTTGATTTGTTTAAAAAATGTTTTAGCGGAATCGCACAACCACAACAATCAGAGCATGGCTTACGCTGAAAATAAATCGTAACTGATTACTTAAATCAAATTGAATATTTTAAATGAGGCAGTGGAATTAGTTTCAATAGTTTAATCCTATTTTGCAAAATCCTTAAGAACATGTTTTTCTCAAACATGATTTATCGATCAAAAATGCCTTTAACTACAAATCCCATCACAAAAATAGAGTTGACTTAGAGCAAGCACAAAATTATAACATTGCAATGTATTACTGTGAACTTTTCAACGATTGAAATATCTGAAATTTACATTTTATAGATTTGATTTAAATTATTTATCGATTCCATGGAAACTGGGGTTAATTTCAAATCATGAAAAAATTCTGTTCCAAGTCGGATACAGAGGATGCCGGTGACGAATCTGACGGCGGAAGTATTTCTGGAACAAGAGTCCGAGTAAACATCAACAAACTCCCAGGAAGACAACTGAAAAGGAAAGACGTGAGATGGATGTCTCTACTCTTGTTAAAAGCAAGTAGATTTTTAACTTAAGCTCACAGGGAAAGAGCTACTAGAATCATGATGTCTTATACTGGGGGGTGTGTGTGTGTGTGTGTGTGTGTGTGTGTGTGTGTGTGTTTCGCTTGCTTTCTTGTTTGTTTTTGGGTCTGTTTTTGTTTGTTGGTGTCTTTTTTTGTCTTTATTGTGCTTTCTGGGCCCTGTTTCACAATCATTTCTCAACTAAGATTTCCCTTAACTTAAATCTGGCAAATTTGAAATCTTTATAATTTTGTTAGTTGTTGAGATATTTAGTAATGTAAAGTGTCATTTTGAAGATCACTTCAAGCTTGTTACATCTGCATTTAGTTTTATCATAAATGTTTATTTGTAACTCAGATAGATATTGCTAAAATTTGCCAAATTTAAGTTAGGGAAAATCTTAGTTAAGGAATGATTGTGAAACGGGGGCCTGCTAATCAAACGAGAAATGTTTTAATTATGGATTTATATCTTGAACATATACTTTTTATTTTGATGCCGATAACCAAAATATTTGACGACCTTGACTTTGACCTACTTTAAATAAAATGATGCCAAGAAATTTTGAATTAGTTGTCGCAAGACACTTTTGTAAAAAGTTCCTGATTGGAATCCAAATTGTATTATTTACTTTTATACATTTGTATAAAAGTCATGTAAACATGCTTCATTTGATTTTAAGGAACAGATATTTGGTAAAAGATGAATCTCATTCGGAACAAATATAAGTGAAAAAGTATTTTTTTTTAAAAAAAAAAAAAAAAAAACCTCTTTCGAAAGAAGTTGGTTTTCTAGTCACTCCGGTTTCCTCCGCTATCCTTGATTTCTTGCCTGGGAGGAAACACAATAACTGACCAATATATTTCATAAAAACATATCTATAGACATTTCTGTCAATATATCTGATCTTACTATGTTAAGATCGAGTTGAAAATCGTTCTGCTCTCAACAAAAGTTATAACCGACACTATAGCGCGACTTATTACTCATTGCTGAATCTCATATCTATAATCACAACATTCACTAAGTATCTTTTGATACGAATAAGCACCGGCGCACTGTTATTTTGGAAGTAACATGTTAAGCACCAAATCTACCAAGACTGCAACTGTTAAATGAGAAAAATGAAAAAATACTATTTTCTTTACCCGATGTTCAAAAACATTTTTTATATATAATATTTCAGTGTCATATTCATAATTTAATTAATATTGCAATGAAACAAACCATTGGTTGAAGGTTAAAATGTCAGTTTAGATGTCAAGTATGTATAAAAGAGATTGCCTACACACTATATACCAATTTAGTATTGGTATGTATCTAAGTCTTTTTAAAAAATGTGTCAGTCACATTATTGAAATAAGATCGCAAAACATTGACATGGAGAAACTTAACTAAAGGTTCATAGGTCAAACGTTGTCTTGAGCTGAAGCTCAAGCTGTAAAACCTTTCTGAAAAAGTGCTTAAGCAACATATCCATGTCTTATAGGTAGATTTCTATGAGGTTATATTTTTTTGGTTGAAGCAAGATGCTTTGATGCTATAATATACATAACCTTGTTTCAAGTTTGAGCGTCTCTAAAAGTTTGCCAATTAGCAATGGAATGCATTGTTTATGAGACAGAATATCGGAAAAACCAAAAAAGCCAAAACAAAACAAACAAAAAAATCAATAAAATAAAATTAATAGATAAAATAAAATAAAATAAAAAGAAAGGTGAACCAGAAACATAAATATATGATAATTTGCGTTCTAAATTTGAAAAAGTAGTCTAACTATAATTTATATTGCAGACACCGTTTTATTGAAACCCAAATAAAAACGGGCACCTGTGACATCTAACATAGATGAACATCAGGTTTTAGTATTTCTCCATCGTTACGAACAGAGTTTAACACTATATTTTCAGTGAAATCAACATTGTATTCCTCTTTTGTTTGGTTTCTCGTAACATTGGTTCAGTTGTTGTTGTGTCCATTGCTGTCCCGCTTTATTAAACAGTAAAATTTTAAATACAACAAATTGTTTGGTAACTATTCAAGACTCACAGTTAAACACACAGTGACACAAATATATTATCAGTAATTTATATAATTTAAAGGACATATTACGATTGATTTATATCATACAAAATTATGATATATGGATTTGTCTACTTAATTGCAGTTGTATTTTAAGGTTGGTAGTTGGTGCTTTAAAGTCCAATAACTCTTTCTTCTTACGATCCTCCAAGTCAAAGTCCTGGATTTTGCTGGTTTTGATTTTTTTCTCTAAATGTGGTTGTTTATTGTACAGACTAACAACACACCCGAAAGTACCAACAAATGACGAGGAAACAATGGAAAGTTTTAGTTGTCATAAGCTATTATTATTATTATTATTATTATGATTATTATTATTATTATTATTATTATTATTGAGTTTGTATTTATCACTGATTAAAACTAACCAAGCTTTTCTCTCAATGCGGCCTTAACGCACAACCTTCACCTCTAAAACGTCGAGTTTGAAATGAAAAATTGAATTGATCAAAACTGAGGCGCGTGATGTATTTGTTATGTCACTGTTATCCCATTGCGTTACAACAATGATAACCAATATGCAAATTTAATAAGGCGCAAAAAGATAATACATTAAAAAATTTTCATTTGGTTGACTTAATAAAACCATTCAGTCGTTTTATAATCAAGTTAGCGACTAGATATCTGCTTATACAAGAAATTGTGGTCTGAATTACAAGAAATTCGATTTTATGTTATTAAAATTTAAATCACCCTGACACGGCAATGCATTGAACGCGTGGCTGGTAAAACAAAAAAACATGGTGATATTTTAAATCAACATTTTGTTAATTCTCTGACCCATTTAAACCCGATAAATAGCTGACAGCCTAAAGTTGAGCGATTATAAACGTTATTTTTAATACCATTTTATCCTCCATTGCTTGGCCAACTTTTGTTTACTTTATCAAAGATTTACATTGTCATTTAAAAATAAAAACCTACTTTTAAAAAAATTAGAAAAAAAAAGATTAGATTGCACACATCGATAGAACTTAATTGTAATCGAACGAATCTAACTCATTTTGATATCAAACCCCCTTGTGGGGGTAATGGATTTAAGGGGCCCCAAATTAATTCACAGATCAAGTTAAAGATAATCAAGCGAATATATATATATGGTATATACATGTACATGTATGTTGGTATATGATATATATCCGAAGGGTATTAACTAATTATAATGTTTATGTAAAACACACAAGGTTTTAAAAATTTGTCAAAGAATAGAGGAATTGTTCATAAACTAAAATAGTTTTTAAAGGTGATTAAAATTCAAACAATGATTTAAATTCACAACTTCTAATCTGTGAGAGAACTTTCCAATACGGGGATATTTTTAAAGATTGGCGATTGTTCAGATTGTTTGGTTTAGCATTGATACATATCATGATTCCTTCATTGTTCAATTACAACCGGCTGTATCATATTTCTAACAGTACATTAGAGACACAACAGATTGGTAACCACTCGTTATTAAATCCAGATCATTAAAATAGTTTTTTAAAAATGTGATGACATGAAGAGCCCAAGTAGGAATTATGGTGATAAGTAAGAAATAATTATCGATTATTTAAAATGAATGAATACACAAATTGAGGATACGGATATACACACAATAGTCGTGTAAATCGACGTGGAGTAGTTTAACAGTGTTTAAGTAAATCGAATGTGAACACATAAATCGGATTGTTATAAATTTTAAAAAATCTATTTCATTTAAATTGTGATAGATAAAAACGTGTTTTAAATCTTTATTTTAGTTATTATAACTGTGATTGTTCATATAAAAAGTTTTAAATATGAATGAAGAGGTTCAAACTTTTCATGTGTTATTATCGACTTGATATTAGTATATACTGGTGCTTTCTTAGTGGCTGATAAGGAAGTTTGGTTACCATGACAACGTATCAAACTTCGTCTTCACCAGATTCTTCAAGGGCAATTAGCCCTACAGTTTTGTTGCAATATCGTCAAAAGGACAAAGGTTCCTATGTACAAAGATGGAAAGTATTACGAGACAGGAATCGAAATTTACCGAAACTTGATTTCAATATAAAGGCTACGGTAATTCCAAAGGTAAGCTGGAATGAAAAAAAAAATCAATATCATTTTTAAATTTTAAATTGTACAACATATGTATGAACCGATATCTTTTAATTGATTGATTTAAATCAATAGAATTTAACAATAAGACTTGCTGAAGGTAATTTGACGTTTAAAGTGTTACATTGTGGGACAAAATTGCAGAAAATTGTACATGTCCAAACGTCAATTATAGAAAGAAAATTGATCCTTAAACTACAAAAAATCTACCAATGTTCAGTATAATACAAAAACAATTGGCGAGGATCGTCTCCTTTGTGTCAAGATTCCTGAATATGGTTTCCGTTTCATTTTCCCTTTTGTATGTTCATAAACTTAAACTACTGTAATCCAATTCTAAATTAATTCATGTTAAAACTTAAGATCAATCGCCTATTTGCAGTCATTGTTTAAATTCATTGTTAGATAATTGTTTAATTTTTTAGAAAACATTGTCAGATATTTTATATATTCCTTTTTGTGTGCAGAAACAACCATCAAAATGGATAAATGTAAAATTTTTACCAAAAAATTTAGCAAGAATCTGTAGTTCTGTTCTCAAATGTTTCAAGTTATTATTTGCTAGAATGTACATTTTAACAAATCTGATAAAAAAAATAAACAACCCCCTTTTTATCACGCCATTATTAATTCATTAACAGATGTATATTTCGAGGTGGTATGCCCCCTGATTGTATATTAAATTGCATTGAACAAACCGCAAAGGCCAGTTTACATATTTTGGGAACAGATTTGATCAGATTAAAACACGCATAGTGTCATATATATTTTGATGATAAGGTCTATCCTGACGGCATTAAGGTAAACATCAATGGCTGTAGTCAACAAAAGGTTAGTTCCGGACAGTTTAATTCATATAATTACCGATCACATCAAAGACACATAAACGCCCTGTTTTATCTAAAAACAAAACGAATTGTGAAATTACTTGCTTGTTTATTTATTTATTTAGTTAGTTAGTTAGATTTTGGTGGAAAGCAAAACATTTGTGAACTCTTCAATGGTGACTTTAAATTTGTTACTCTCAGTTGCATCATACACTTTAGAATCTATTTGTTTTTAATTGTTCCCGGTTTTCAATCTTCCGAAAGGAAGGTAGTCATTATCACAAATAAAACTTTTACAATCCATGCAATGCATATTATTGGGCGTATGGCATTTGCGCCGATTTTTGAAAATTCCATTTTTTCATTTGCGCCGATTTTTTTTTTTATTATTTGCACCGATTTACCTGTAATTACCTGTAAAATGTTTTAGGTATAATATTTTAAGTACCGTGTATGTTGATAAAACCAGAAATTTCAATCAAATCGAGCATTGTTCTCGAACCTAAGGACTTGAAGAATGTCGCACTGGCCGTTTACAGAGAACGTCGTAAAGATATACCTGTGTTACCCAAAAGCAGAGATGATGTCCACACGGCAGTTGGTTTGATGCAGATTGAGTCAAATAAATC
Source organism: Tegillarca granosa (assembly GCA_029721355.1). NCBI lineage: Eukaryota > Metazoa > Mollusca > Bivalvia > Arcoida > Arcidae > Tegillarca > Tegillarca granosa. The sequence continues at coordinate 13,892,692 of CM056600.1, read as the reverse complement.
AGAAAAATGATCGTGAGAATGGAATTTTAATTTTAAACATGAAAATAACTGGCTAACGGAAGAGGTTCACCTGAGAAATAATAAAAAATTACCTATTTTATCTGAGATTTACCTGTAAAAATATCGGCGCAAATGAAAAAAAAAATCGGCGCAAATGAAAAAAAAAAACCGGCGCAAATGAAATGCAAATCGGCGCAAATGCAAAACGCCGATATTATAGAAACATGTATACATTGACACAGTTAAGTATATTGTCATATACCATTTTTGAAAGTATTTTCATATAACATTTTTTAATATAATTTATGATTAAATTCAAAAAAGGTATATGAAAACATTACTTAACGAACACTTGACCTAATCACAAAACGGGTTCAAATGGATCTACAATGACAGCGCTTGTTTTTTAATTCCCTATTCTACGAAAATTTCCAACGGCTACATATTAGCTAAACGACTAGTAGAAGAATATGTTTAGTACAGCATTTTTAAGAACATTTGTCAATATTATTACATCCTTTAACAAGCTAGCTCTTGCTAGTTACTATTAATTAACTATTTGTTTTATTTTAACGATTTCCTACACTATTTAGATAAGTATGGATCCTAGATTCCCAGCAGTATATCGTGTAAGAGAGTTTGATGTGGCGACTTTACACTAATGCTCAGCTTATAGATAACTGTTTAATGATCAAAACACATGATGAAATTGAAACATATATAATGTGTGTATCTGGTCTTTTTTCTTAGTTATAGCTTTTTTTTTGCTGGTGTTTTTAATAACCTTTTTCCTTATCAAGTAAATTTTCTTCAGTCGAACTTGCTTTTTCGTTTTGATAATGTCTATATTCAAATAAGAGATAAAAATCAAATAAGAGATAAAAGATTTGCCTTTCATGCAACATGCAAATGAAGGTGAAAAAGATGTCGCCATACTTCTTTGAAACTATGGTATTTGAACATGTATATACAGACGTATTGATTTATATCACCTATACCTGATCTTTGGTTCAACATACATGCAGCTTTGCAGAAAGAATATAATTTAGATTTCACCACCTATGCTTAGCATAAGCGTTTTGTTTACTTATTCGTTTAATGTAACGATTACTAAGCATATGGATACTATAATATTGAAAAAAGTTTTACTGAAAAAATAAAAATATTACAATAGATACATTTTCAAAGGTATTTAAAATATCAGATGTATGTCGATATATCGACGTGTCCTAAGTGATTATGGTTTTATGAAAGTTTAATTGTTAAATTGTTTGAAAAAAGCCGATATAAATTAAACAGAAATGTTATTATCTGCAGACGCTGAAATATGGCTATAATAGAGAAACGTCAGAATGTAAACGAGTCTTATCATGCTTACATGTTGTATCAAATGTATACAAATGTACCAAATATAATCAAATGTATACAAAAGTACCAAATATAATCAAATGTAAACAAATGTATCAAGTTGTATCAAATGTATACAAATGTATCAATGTATCATGTTGTATCAAATGTATACAAATGTACAAAATATAATCAAATGTATACACATGTATCATGTTGTATCAAATGTATACAAATGTATCATGTTGTATCAAATGTATACAAATGTACCAAATATAATAAAATGTATAAAAATGTATCATGTTGTATCAAATGTATACAAATGTACAAAATGTAATCAATTGTATACAAATGTATCATGTTGTTTCAAATGTATACAAATGTACAAAATATAATCTATTGTATACAAATGTATCATGTTGTATCAAATGTATACAAATGTATCATATGTATATACTGTATCACATGTATACAAATGTACCAAATAAATACAAATGTATCAAGTTAAACACATGTATCATTTGTACAAATTGTATCAAATGTATACAAATGTACCAAATGTTTACAAATGTATCAAACAATATATATCTACCTTGACAAGTAAGTTTCACTATTTGTTTTAACACTACATTTAAGATAAATGTATTACAGAAGTATTATAATCAGGATATATAACGCAGTTAAAATTGAATATTTCTGATGGAAATCTGATCAATTTTCATAACTTTACTGTTATCCGACCATAAGACTTGTTGGCCTTGCTCAACGTTTAAGTTTGGTGTCAGGATGGCTTTATTATAACGAAGACCTTGTACTTAGTAGGTTATAATACAGTACTCTACACGAGCACTAGTTACCAATTATGTTATTTTATCTAGGAAAAAACCGCGTCTTTTCAATAAAAATCATATGGATATATTTTGCATGTGCTAGTGTATCGAGTACTTTAGTAGCTCAATGGTAGAATTTCACCACGCAATTCACACGCTACTAACAATTCTGATACATTTAAAAGTTTTTAATAAAAATAAAAACTGTTTTAAATAAACAAAAAGATTGTAATTTGATCGGTGCGAGTAAATATTAGTTTAGTTTATAACGAATAACATTCATCACATAAATCAATTAAAAATAGTTTTATATAAAAATATAATACGTATACATACTGACATGGAATGTGTTTAAATATTGTCAGATTAGCCCAAATAGTGCAGTTTTAAATCTTATAAAGAGACAGTGACCTTTTTAAGTGTCAATCAAAGCGAAATGTTCAAATATTATAAAATGCAAAGCAAATCGTTTAGAAATACCCCTCTCCAGGTAAACGCCATATAACAAACAAGTATTAAATATGCGACATATTACTATTTTGGGTGTAAAGTGCACGTGAATATGAATGCAATACACATTGTTACTTATTTTGATTAATGACTCTTTAGAACAGATAAAACAACATGCTTGTATGTAGAACCTAATAAAAGCTGAACAAAACATGGTTCTTTTTTAATTTTAATTCCAAGTAACTATGAAACTAAGAACCCAATTTATCATTCCATATCTGAAATTTAACCGAACAGATTAATAGTGGGTATGGATGTAGTATGTAACTGAGAAATAATAGTACGACTGTCTTGTGTTGTTATGAAGCAGGTTTATACAATATAAATTCTGACATTTAGAGTGAGTGATTTTAGTAGTCTTAAGTGTTTGTTGCTTTTGAAAGTTATTGCATTCATATATGAAATAACAAGATTAATTATTTTAGATATTGTACCGTGTTACATTAATAACAATGATAGCATACAGCTTGTGTTGTGTGGCAGTTTAATTAACACATGGACTGATCACATTTAACTAAGTTACTTGTCAACAATCTACTCCATGTCATATTTCTCTTAAATCTCTTAAAGCAAATGATTATAAGCCCTCTACACTTTTATATGTAACTTGTCTGTTTTATAATTTCACTAACGTTGATCGTGTTTCAAAAAAGGACACTTCAGAATAACTTGTTTCTCGCCTAGCTGGAATATACTGCAAGAGAACATTATCCTGGGGCCGGGTGAACCGGTTTATATTCTGTCTGCTTAATTTAAAATTTTAGTTTCATGTATCACCTTGCCAGGGTTTGAACCCTATTACCTCAGACTCTCAAGGCGGCCTCTACCACTGAGCCATAAATGGAGTTTTACGTCAAAGTAAATATTATTTTAGTATATCAATGCTATGTGTTTTGGAATAGTAGAGAAAGTCACAGTGCTTTGAATGAAGACTATTTGGTTCCATCTCTGCCTTTAATTCTCCATATTTTTAACATATAAGGCAATTGCTATCACAAAGATTGACCTATTTGCCACTAACAACGACATCAATGAACGCACTCGTCCCAGTTCAGAGTTTATGCTGAGCTTTTATGTTTATTTTTCTAGAGACAACAGCGGAACTATGGCATTGGTCTTACACGATCCTATACTATGGACAGTGGAACAAAACTTCCATCAATATCAACATCTAGCGTCATAACAACTGCTTCTACAAACGTTACGGGTACCTCAGGACACAAACCACAAAGCTCTGGCAAGAAAGCAGTTAGCATTCAGGTAAATACATTGTATAAAACATAGAATTGCAATAGGTCAAATGAGCATGTAAGTGTGTTCCTTGAACTGAGCGCTGGCTTATACTTCAAGGAGAGCACACGTATGAATTATAATTTAATTAGATTATAGAACCATTCTCTTTAGGGATGTGTTTGTATTCTTATATATATATATATATATATATATATATATATATATATATATATATATATATATAATTTTTTTTTTTTTTTTTTTTTTTTTGTAGTTGGATGTAAATCCTAGCATACATTGTAACCTGTTCTAAATAGCGACTTGCATTTAAACATTATTTCTTTAATTTAGGCCATTTTGAGACCCTTTTGGTTTATATTTCAATGATGACTTGTATATGGTCCTTATTTTAATACCGATCTGTGTTCATTATAGACAGGTGTTATTACATGTGTGTTTTCAAACAGAAGAAACAATGGTGCAGTAGTAAATGTATTTGTGTGAATCATTTTTCGGACGGAACGGGTCTCATTAGTTAAATATGTAACCATAATAATGATGTATTTGATAAACTTTTGATTTTACTTAGGTTCTGGTTACATTACCACAGATGGCGCTGTGCCACGGGACAAATGGTATAAAATACACAACAATATTTCGTTTTACCAGTAGACTAGATTAGACATTTTTATTTTCTTTTCTTCTCTTCGTATTTAGAGATTTTTTTTCATTTTTCATTGAATCTATTTTCTATCAATTCTCTGTATTTCCCAGTGCATTTAGAAACCATGTATAAATAACTTTTTATCCTTAATACATTGTATATGTTAGTGTAAACACAATTCATAATTTTTATCATTAAAACACCTGAACAATTCTACTTCTTTTTTAAAAGTAAATCATGATAAACAACACATGTCATCGTCCAACCAAAAAGCTACCAATCTCATCACTGAGCAGGGCGTGATATATTTGAACTGAATATGTAGTTTTAATATGCCTTATAGTGTTGACTACGTTACTGCTCTTTAAAGATATATTTCGATGGAGTCGAATTTAAAAAAAGGTTCTGAAAAAAGTTTAATGGATCAAACCTTTTAGTGTACATGATTAATAATAAATACTGGAAATCATTAAGTAATCTCTGACTTCAGTTAGATTGGAGATATTCATCAAATCAGTAACTATAATGATGTTACTTAAAAAGGGGAGAGTATTACATAGCAAGTGACGAAATGTCCCTTCTTCCTCAGTACTGCAGGTGAGATAGTTACAGTGAGCTATTTGCTGTTTGTGAAGCAGCGCTTCCAATATTTCACATTTGACTATGTAAAATCAAGAACCATTCATAATGTATTTGTTCCTAGCATTTTTATAGATTTGCTTTTTTTGTAGAATCAGTTCTCCAGCACTGTAACATTTACCATTCCTTTAGAAAAAACTATTTGCTTTCCTACTATTTTGTTCTTTAACTTATTTCAACACAAACTAGAAATACTATGAATTCTTTGATTTTTAAAACAATCGTATTTTTATAATACATACGTTTTGCATTATACCGTAATCAATTTCAGTTTTCGAGCGAATATTTTGTTAATTTGAATTATTGCCCGATTTAAAACAAAACTATAATGTTAGTCAGTTTTCGTTTAATAAATTCAAAACCTCTCAAAACAGTATAAGAAGTTACAATAATTCTGAAAACCGACAACCGGAAGACAACATCGATCCTTTTTATCGCTACTTGATCAACCTTGATCATGACCAGGCCCTTCTCCCTGAAATTATGATAGTTTCTTTTGCGACAAAATTTATAGCCATCTGTAAAATTAATATTAGATTGAGATGAATAAATACATTTGCTTACTAATTTCTGAATTTTTTATTACATTCAAATAAAGTATTTAATTTTTCTTAAAGTGCTAATTTTAATATCATAATTCATTTAAATTCATAATTTTGCACAGTACAATACAAAAGGTAAAACATTAGAAAATTATGACATTTTTATCTTATTTTAGGATGGCGTGGAAGTGCAAGCACAAGACAAACACCTGGAAGTAAATTTGAACCCTGCAATGTCAAAATCATTACCAAACATAGCTAATGCATCCCAACAAGAAACTACAAAATCTCCAAAGCACAGATATGAAAAGATAGCACATTCTAAAAGGCTAATGAAGCGGAAGTCACGACAAGGAAAGCAACAATAGTAAAGAAACACAGATATTAGAACAATCTGGTATATATCAAATAGAATTAGGGGAAATTGGGGACGATGTAGTTAGTTCTGGGAAATTATCAGAAAGAAAAATTCTCTCTCCGGTGAATGAATCTAACAGTGCTAGAACCCGGGAACAGTTACAAAATGATAAGATAGGAAGGCGAAGCAGGCGACAAAAATGGCGGGACAATTGTAAATGTATGAGATGTGAAATAATGAAAAGACAATTTGTAGAAGGGGATGCCCATTATACAAAGTGGGGGATTTATCCGTGTCAACAATTTAATAGACAAAAATACTTTAATCATTATTTTTACGATAGTGATTAAAAAGATAAGAAAGTTTAAGCTAACAAAATTACCATTTATGCTTTGAAAGAGGACCCTAGGACAAAAGGTTGATTAAGCAGATCGCGAACTTTTTTGTATAAAATTGCAATATACAAGAGTTAAAAAAACACTTCCATTCGAGAACTTCTAATCTAATTTCGCATCATTTCTAAAACATTTTAAGTCTTGCACAACTTAAAGAACCCTTTAATTTCCGCACCCTGTGTAAGCCATATTTACAATTTTATACGGATTTATCGATTTTAGTATACGTTTTCTTTTTCGAAAAATATGCGATCACTAGAACCCGGATGAATCCGTAAGTATTCGTTGTAAATCTACATATTTGTGAATATGTTGATAAATATTTTAACTCCACAAAAATAAAGATTGTGAAATTATGTGTATTCAAAGTCATTTTTCAGTTAAAATAGCGTTCAATTGAACTTTTTGGAGGGGCGCTTAATTCATGTTATGTTACATAAAGAAATGGGAAAGGATGGTTGTTCAAGTATTCAGACAGAATAATAAGACAATTAACAAGATATACGAGTAATGTATAACTGCAATAACTTTAAACTTCTACCACAAACGTAACAAGGTAGAATTATATTGTAAAGAGTTTGTAACACTAGTGTTATTCAAGGTTTTATAAAAAGAATCATAGATCTTAGAGTATAATTATATACGAGTTATTTATTGTTCAAAGCCAATTTTATATGTAATCAAATATAATCACTATATAATTTGTTAAATTGTTTAAGTATATTTAACTTTCAAGAGTTCCTGTTTTGATCGTTGTATTTATTTGTACGTTTATACATTACAATGTTTTGTTATTATTTCATTAAAGCATACTGCAAACAATATTATATATTACAATTTGTTTTAAAATTCAAAATCCGTCAATATTTGAAGTAACATTTCATGTTGGTTATAAATGAACGAAATATTGATAATTTAAAGTGTGTGTGTGTGTGTGTGTGTGTGTGTGTGTGTGTGAGAGAGAGAGAGAGAGAGAGAGAGAGAGAGAGAGAGAGAGAGAGCACGTCAAACAGTCTTCAAAATTTTTCTTTCTTACTTATATAATAAGTCATTTTTTTATTCGTATAACAGTTGTCAAAGCAACAAAGAGTTTTCGAAGTATCTTAGACAAATTTATATTTGAACAAGAACTTCTGGTTTAATCTGTACATCATTGCTTAGGGGTGGTCATATTCTAAATTGCTAATGACAATTAAAAGGTAAATAAAGGTCGCGAGGGTGATGACTTTTCACTTTCAGAAATAGAAAAAGTGACATTTAAAAACTTCAATAAAATTAATCCTTTTTATATTTGCTGTCAAAATTTAGTACAGTTTTAACCGATAAAGCTTTAAGGGATTAGGCTTAACTCTAAAGAGGTCGGGGAACACTTAACATATAAACCCGACAGGTTCTGAATCCTAGAGTTGCCTCGAAGAAACAGATTAGCTGAATAAATTCATTTTATATAACACTAAATATAAATCATTTCATGTCATAAATATAATCGTGATAATCGCTTTCCAATACTTGCATGTCGGTTATTTAAAGTGTAAGTAATTAGATTGGGTTGTAAAGTTATAACGCCTGAAGTTTGATTGCAATTTTGCGATACTTAAAAATGAAATTTTTTAAACACAAAATAAACGGAATCACATTTCAGATTTAACAAAATGAAATACGACTACGGAAAAATAAGCTTCGCTTTTTGTTTGGGTATATTAAATTTACAAAAGATTTGAATTAAAACCTTTCTTCTCTAGAAATAACTAGATAATAAAGTATGACCTGTGTTTAATAAATGTCATTTGAGCAAGATGTGCAGAGTAAGAATCTTTAATCTTATGCTAGGCGAGTTGGTATCGAAGTGTGCAAGTATGCAATGAGTGGTTTCATGCTTCATATAAAAACCAATGGTCATATATATATATATATATTCACATTTATGTTTTTTTCATATAAATGTTTGCACTAACACTTTTTTTGTAACTTGCACTTAATTTCACTGTGTATATTTATCTCTCTCTCTCTTTGGTTATTTCCAGCTTGCTGATCTACACCAGTTTTTGTTTTGTGTTGTTCTTCACCTTTCACCAAAGGAAACTAACTCTGAAGCCAATCGAAAAAGAGGCTTGTAACGTCATGTATGTATATATTTTTGCACAATTACGTTAACATCATCAAGCTACATAACTACGAACAGTATCAAGAAACTATGAAGAAAGGAGGTCGTTTTTAGATATCTTTGACAACTGTAAGAAAAAAGTTGTAAAGTGATTTTAGATCTTACACAAGTACAATTTCATCATTTCCAGGAAAAGGTTAGAAGTAATTTCAGATTGCAACGGATATGGATATGATTTTTAAAAATGACATCGCATCTATAAAAGCAACTATTTTGGCATGTAAAACCATGTTTAGCTTAAGTTCAAGTCAAGTATATTATTATAAACATTGTGTTAAAAGTTTTGTTTCGTGAAACTGTGGCATAAGTAGACTTTTGTCAACTTTTTTTGTTTTTTACAGCAGAAAGGCATAGGAAATACCCTCTAGCAAAACAAAGATTTTTGAAAATGAAAATGTTATCGACGATATCCATGTTAAACCTCACAATAACAGTTTAAAGCATACAACACGTATGGAAACCAGTGCGTGAAATCTAGTACTCCCAATTACACAGGTGCTTCATAAGTTAGTCTTGTTCACAGTTTGAAACTGTAAAACCTTCGGAAAGTTTTAGAAATTTTCGCTTTTATTTTATTTTTTTTATTTTTACTTCACGCATAGATTGGGTAAAACTTCGCGATACATTTCAGCTTTAAATGTAAATATTTCATTTGCGTTTATTTTAATCACATTGAATATTTTTGATTTAGAAAAAAATCTAGTGAAAATAAAACCCGACACTCGTTACAGACAATTTATATAAAACATTTATGCTTTGATATTTAGACAATTTATATAAAACATTTATGCTTTGATATCGACAATTGTATATATTATAACATTATAATATTTAGCTTCACAATTTTTTCCGGACAAATGTCTCTTCATTTTGGTGCTACATTATCTTGTTGTATACCTAGCATGTCACCTTTATATTAAATTTTGTGCCGTTTCAGTTTAAATAAACTGAAAACTAATTGTTAATACATCTACATGGATGACCATATACCTGGAAATCATTTCGTAATTTTATCAAGTGGTCTAAAGATTTTTATTATAATCATCTGATTTAGTTGACTCTATCATTTAAAACTCGCTTCCACTACTGAGGTATTAATTGTGTGTTAAAATGCTATTTTTCAGCATGATATTTTATGTTAACATATCTGTCTGATATACATGCGATAAATGTAAACAGTAATCATGGCGCAAATAAAATATTCAAACAAAACACAATGACCGAGTGATGTAATAGTTTATTTATTACCTGAGCTAGGATTCCAACCCTGCTTAACCAGTAGAGAAAAAAAAACATTAAACCCTATACTCCATGACGCTGAAATATCATGCACCGTATAATAATTGTTGCATGTGGTCAGAAAGCTTGCTTGAAACTGCATTTAGATAAACAAATGATTTTAGGCACGGAAAAAATTCTCTGAAATAAATTTGCATTCAAAAATTGACATGGTTGTGGAACAGTGTGTGTGTGTGTGTGTGTGTGTGTGTGTGTGTTATTCTTCTAGACGTTGCGCCAGCTCTTTTATTGTTTTCTCTAGCTGATTAATTTGATCTTTCCATCGTCTGCTTCTCATATGAACTTCCCGAACTTGATTCTTCAATCTTGTCATTTGTGCTGCATTTTTCTTCTACCAAATAATAATAATAATAAATTATTTTGGCTGCAATTTTCTTCTACGAAATAATTATAATAAAATAAATTGCTAGATTAAGCATGCTGACAAATTACAGTTATATTTCTAGATAATGAGATTTAATAATTTTCAAGTGATATTTTGTTTTGGCACGTTTTTCAAATAAATACTTATAATTTTGAGCAATATTCCTATATATATATCAGCATCATACATCAGAACATGTTAAAAGATTGCAATTATGACAAATTATTTAGAAATCTGAATGTTATGTTTTCATTTCAATGTAATTTCATTTAAAAAAAGATCCATAGTGGCATCTGCACCTAAATATATTCGGAAATATTCAATTTAATACAAAAATAGTCAACATCAAAATATTTTGCCACCATAATCATTTTACAAAACTAAAATTCCATAAATAGTGAATTCTACGTCTAAATATCATCAAAAATAGCCAATTTCATGCCAAAAATTGTAAATTTCATGCAACAATAGCCATTTCAGTGCAGAAAACACAAAGGTCAAAATGTAGGTCATGACCTTGACCTTTGATTTTGGCTTTATTTTCATCAGCATCGCTAGAAAATATGAAAACTGAAAACCCCACGTCATTATCTTTACATATGGCCAAGTTATTGCTAGAGGTTGCTTATTTTGTGAAATGACCAAGCAACTGTGACCTTGACATTTGATATATTTATCCAAAAAGCAATCCCAACCAAGATCTTATCATAATACATGTATGTGCCAAGTTTCTTTCAAAAATGTCATTTACTTTTCAAGTTATCATCCGGAAACCATTTTTTGATGCCCGCCCGCACGCCCACCCGCCCACCCGCCCACCGACATTCGGAAATCTAAGAACCTGGTTTCTACGAAAACCTGGTTAAAAAAATTAGCAGTTTGCCATTTGAACAAAAACAATATGATAGACGAACATTTTGAGGCGCGATTAAAGCGATAACAGACCAACCGATCTTACCTTCCCAACGGAAATGCTCGTTTTAGCCAGTTTATGGGATTCTTGATGTTCTAATGAACATGTAACTGACTTTTAGTAGAAGAACTTTTTTATTTTTGTGTTATTTTGATAAAGTTAATTAAAAAAGATTACACAAAAAAACTAGCAGTAAGGTACGTAAATTAATTTGTAGCTGACATAAGAAAAAACAAATAATAAACATCACAACAAAACACATACAATAGGATTTTTTAAAAAAGTAATACGAACAAGTGAGTACCACTTATTACAAATTTCCGACTGAAATCGATAACGTGTATTATAACACAATAGAGTCTAATCATGTTGCATTTGCACAAAAATGTATATTATGTGTACTAACACGTAAGAAAATACCAACATTCTCCTGTATAAAGACATTTAGGAAAAATTGTCTGTTGATAATTTAATGGTTTCTTATATATAAAATACAAAAGGGCCATTTATAATATTGTTGTTGACGTTGAGTTGTTTCTGTGCATGATTTATTTGTATTTCGTAGAGAGTTTCGTGCCACAATTCTTAAATATCCAAAATATACATTACATCGATATAACTTCATGTAGATTAATGATGTTTAATGTCCCAGTTAATTTATTCACTGACATCGAGTCGGCTAGTTCTGGTATGGTGAAAGAAAGCGGGGTACAAAAAGAAACAAACCACTGACTTATTGCAAGTTAACAGACAAATTTTCTCACATTTAGATCTTTGACCCTAGGTGGTGAGGGGAGTTGTGGTCTGAATGCTCACGCCTTAAACCACTCGGTCAGCAAGCCATTATCGAAAAAATGTTATACTTACATGCAACACATGAATAGATTGCTGTTCTTGTAATTGTTTATCTTTTTCTTCTTTGATCTAAATTATTCAAAATGTTTAAAAACTGCATTAAAAATATATACATAGTGAATGTTGAAAGATTGATCGAATAATTTTATTCAAGAAGAAACCTGTCATTATGTCAATTATCATCAAAGTACTGCATTTAAATATTAAACATTAGAGATAAGTACAGTATAGGAAGCGTTGAGGCAGATGACGACAAAGATAGACATGACACTTTTTATCCTACAATTTTTTCTAAAATTAACAAATGGTAAGATGCTCATCATAACGTTCTAATGATAATGCAAAATTTGACCAGGAAGTGTATTAATTCTAAACTGTTTACCAAAAACTAGAACACTTACAAATCATTCAGAAGATTGACATTGTCCTATATATCCTAAAGAAAGTTTGTACAATACATTAATCATGAAAAGTGTCATGCTGGTATGTATTGTGCATGATTTGTATGTAAACAACATGTACCCAATCAATGAATTGTCTAAGTATGTGTCACAGAGAAGGTGAAACAGTATGAAATATGTTCCAGTTATTCCCCTTTGAAGACAGCATCGGCAATAAACATGAGAGTAATTGGTATAAATATTAAAGTCTGCTTGATAAATCATTGTTTTGATAATCTTGTAAAATACCTTGGTGTTTATGGCCAACAATTCTGATTCTTTGACAGATATATTCATTTTCGTATCTTCAATCTTTTTATTTATGTTCTTTATTTGTTCATCTTTGAATACAGAATCGCCCTGATAAGTGGAAATCTTCTCTGTAAACAAAATGATAACTAAACTTTTTCTGTACAATTAATAGAATCGACCACTAGCTGTGGTGCTATATAGGGAAATCTAAACTCCAGTTCTAATATATTTGTTACAGAACATGGCTTACCGAAGTTTATTCTTGAATGATAATATGAAAGGTAGAAAAAGTTAAATGAAGTTTTGAAGAGAATGACATAGAGTTTTTCCTTATTCATTCCAGAGACCAATGCTCTAGCCAAAACCGAAATAAATTATTTTTTCTAGCAACAAAATAACCACATTAACTAAAAGTTATAGGAATTTTTTCGACGATTTATGATGAAACAAATGTAACAGAATCTAAATGACCTAAACATCTCCATGTTGTACCAGTGCTTTCGATTGTTGCTATGTTCTCAGCAGTGATTTTATAAATATCAAACCTTTTCTCTTTTTGAAAGTGCATGTAACTTCCTTGCCAAAAAGGCATAACTTTCTTAAGTTACACATTGAAGCACTAAACTTACTTTTCTCTGATAAAGATTGTACTCTGTTTTGCAAGTCTTGAATTTCCAGGTGGATAGCTGATTGAGACTCGTGTTTTCTTACGAGGTCAACAAACTTCTCCATTTTAGACTTATACAGCTCATAAAGACTAAAATAGAATTAATCAGTTCAGGATATTCAATAACAGTAAACATGTCTATAAATCAGATAGAGTCTTTTTATGTAACACCATATTTGTATTAAAAACGGAAAGAGAGAAGAGAGAGAGAAAATAGGCTATAAAATGTTAACATATGTAATGCACAACGTTGGGATCTTTATTAATTCTAAATTGGAAGGTAAACAAAACTAATTTCATTATTTTAATTAAAAAACTACAGAACCCGTAAATCAGAAACAAAGATAACATACATTATGTGTAAAAAAAAACCTAAAGAACCCGTGAATACGATACAAAGAAAACATAAATTATGTCTAAAAAAACTAAACAACCCGTAAATTCCATACAAAGATAACATACAGTATGTGTAAAAAACTAAAAAACCCGTAAATTCGATACAAAGATAACATACAGTATGTGTAAAAAACTAAAGAACCCGTAAATACAATACAAAGATAAAGTACAGTATGTGTAAAAAACTAAAGAACCCGTAAATACGATACAAAGATAACATACAGTATGTGTAAAAAACTAAAGAACCCGTAAATTCGATACAAAGATAACATACACTATGTGTAAAAAACTAAAGAACCCGTAAATACGATACAAAGTTAACATAAATTATCTGTAAAAAACCTAAAGAACCCGTAAATTCGATACAAAGATAACATACAGTATGTATGAAAAACTAAAGAACTCGTAAATCCGAAAAAGATAACATATAGTATGTGTAAAAAACCTAAAGAACCCGTAAATACGATACAAAGATAACATATAGTATGTGTAAAAAAACCTAAAGAACCCGTAAATACGATACAAAGATAACATAAATTATGTGTAAAAAACTAAAGAACCCGTAAATACGATACAAAGATAACATAAATTATGTGTAAAAAACTAAAGAACCCGTAAATACGATACAAAGATAAAATACACTATGTGTAAAAAACTAAAGAACCCGTAAATTCGATACAAAGATAACATACAGTATGTGTAAAAACTAAAGAACCCGTAAATACGATACAAAGATAACATACATTATGTGTAAAAAACCTAAAGAACCCATAAATTCGATACAAAGATAACATACAGTATGTTTAAAAAACTAAAGAACCCGTAAATACGATACAAAGATAACATACAGTATATGTAAAAAACTAAAGAACCCGTAAATACGATACAAAGATAACATAAATTATGTGTAAAAAAACCTAAAGAACCCGTAAATTCGATACAAAGATAACATACATTACGTGTAAAAAACTAAAGAACCCGTAAATACGATACAAAGATAACATACAGTATGTGTAAAAAAACCTAAAGAACCGGTATATACGATACAAAGATAACATACACTATGTGTAAAAAACTAAAGAACCCGTAAATACGATACAAAGATAACATACAGTATGTGTTAAATTAAAGAACCCGTAAATACGATAAAAAGATAACATACAGTATGTGTAAAAACTAAAGAACCCGTAAATACGATACAAAGTTAACATAAATTATGTGTAAAAAACCTAAAGAACCCGTAAATTCGATACAAAGATAACATACAGTATGTGTAAAAAACTAAAGAACCCGTAAATACGATACAAAGATAACATACAGTATGTGTAAAAAACTAAAGAACCCGTAAATTCGATACAAAGATAACATACATTATGTGTAAAAAAACCTAAAGAACCCGTCCAATTCGATACAAAGCTAACATTCAGTATGTGTAAAAAACTAAAGAACCCGTAAATACGATACAAAGATAACATTCACTATGTTTAAAAAACTAAAGAACAAGTAAATACGATACAAAGTTAACATAAATTATGTGTAAAAAACCTAAAGAACCCGTAAATATTCGATACAAAGATAACATACAGTATGTGTAAAAACCTAAAGAACCGTAAATACGATACAAAGATAACATACACTAGGTGTAAAAAACCTAAAGACCCGTAAATATGATACAAAGATAACATACACTATGTAAAAATCTAAAGAACCCGTAAATACGATACACAGATAACATACACTATGTGTTAAAAAACTAAAGAACCCGTAAATACGATACAAAGATAACATACAGTATGTGTAAAAACTAAAGAACCCGTAAATACGATACAAGATAACATACATTATGTGTAAAAAACTAAAGAACCCGTAAATACGATCAAAGATAACATAAATTATGTGTAAAAAAACCTAAAGAACCCGTAAATTCGATACAAAGATAAAGTACAGTATGTGTAAAAACTAAAGAACCCGTAAATACGATACAAAGATAACATACAGTATGTGTAAAAAACTAAAGAACCCGTAAATACGATACAAAAATAACATACACTATGTGTAAAAAACTAAAGAACCCGTAAATACGATACAAAATTAACATAAATTATGTGTAAAAAACCTAAAGAACCCGTAAATTCGATACAAAGATAACATACAGTATGTGTGAAAAACTAAAGAACTCGTAAATCCGAAAAAGATAACATATAGTATGTGTAAAAAAAAACCTAAAGAACCCGTAAATTCGATACAAAGATAACATACAGTATGTGTAAAAAACTAAAGAACCCGTAAATACGATACAAAGATAACATACAGTATGTTTAAGAAACTAAAGAACCCGTAAATACGATACAAAGATAACATACAGTATGTGTAAAAAACTAAAGAACCCGTAAATACAATACAAAGATAACATAAATTATGTGTAAAAAACTAAAGAACCCGTAAATACGATACAAAGATAACATACAGTATGTGTAAAAAACTAAAGAACCCGTAAATACGATACAAAGATAACATAAATTATGTGTAAAAAACTAAAGAACCCGTAAATACGATACAAAGATAACATACACTATGTTTAAAAACTAAAGAACCCGTAAATACGATACAAAGATAACATACAGTATGTGTAAAAACTAAAGAACCCGTACATACGATACAAAGATAACATACATTATGTGTAAAAAACCTAAAGAACCTGTAAATTCGATACAAAGATAACATACAGTATGTGTAAAAAACTAAAGAACCCGTAAATACGATACAAAGATAACATACAGTATGTGTAAAAAAACTAAAGAACCCGTAAATACGATACAAAGATAACATAAATTATGTGTAAAAAAACCTAAAGAACCCGTAAATTCGATACAAAAATAACATACATTATGTGTAAAAAACTAAAGAACCCGTAAATACGATACAAAGATAACATACAGTATGTGTAAAAAAAACCTAAAGAACCGGTAAATACGATACAAGATAACATACACTATGTGTAAAAAACTAAAGAACCCGTAAATACGATACAAAGAATAACATACAGTATGTGTTAAATTAAAGAACCCGTAAATACGATACAAAGATAACATACAGTATGTGTAAAAACTAAAGAACCCGTAAATACGATACAAAGTTAACATAAAGTATGTGTAAAAAAACCTAAAGAACCCGTAAATTCGATACAAAGATAACATACAGTATGTGTAAAAAAAACCTAAAGAACCGGTAAATTCGATATAAAGCTAACATTCAGTATGTGTAAAAAACTAAAGAACCCGTAAATACGATACAAAGATAACATACACTATGTGTAAAAAACTAAAGAACCCGTAAATACGATACAAAGTTAACATAAATTATGTGTAAAAAACCTAAAGAACCCGTAAATTCGATACAAAGATAACATACAGTATGTGTAAAAACCTAAAAAA
Organism: Tegillarca granosa; assembly: GCA_029721355.1. Lineage (NCBI taxonomy): Eukaryota > Metazoa > Mollusca > Bivalvia > Arcoida > Arcidae > Tegillarca > Tegillarca granosa. The sequence goes on along the minus strand of CM056600.1, from coordinate 13,875,390 downwards.
CCCGTAAATACGATACAAAGATAACATACACTATGTGTAAAAAACCTAAAGAATCCGTGAATATGATACAAAGATAACATACACTATGTGTAAAAAACTAAAGAACCCGTAAATACGATACAAAGATAACATAAATTATGTGTAAAAAACTAAAGAACCCGTAAATACGATACAAAGATAACATACACTATGTTTAAAAAACTAAAGAACCCGTAAAAACGATACAAAGATAACATACAGTATGTGTAAAAACTAAAGAACCCGTAAATACGATACAAAGATAACATACATTATGTGTAAAAACCTAAAGAACCCGTAAATTCGATACAAAATAACATACAGTATGGGTAAAAAAATAAAGAACCCGTAAATACGATACAAAGATAACATACAGTATGTGTAAAAAACTAAAGAACCCGTAAATACGATACAAAGATAACATACATTATGTGTAAAAACTAAAGAACCCGTAAATACGATACAAAGATAACATACAGTATGTGTAAAAAAACCTAAAGAACCGGTAAATACGATACAATGATAACATACACTATGTGTAAAAAACTAAAGAACCCGTAAATACGATACAAAGATAACATACAGTATGTGTTAAATTAAAGAACCCGTAAATACGATACAAAGATAACATACAGTATGTGTAAAAAACTAAAGAACCCGTAAATACGATACAAAGATAACATACATTATGTGTAAAAAACTAAAGAACCCGTAAATACGATACAAAGATAACATAAATTATGTGTAAAAAACCTAAAGAACCCGTAAATTCGATACAAAGATAAAGTACAGTATGTGTAAAAACTAAAGAACCCGTAAATACGATACAAAGATAAAATACAGTATGTGTAAAAAACTAAAGAACCCGTAAATACGATACAAAAATAACATACACTATGTGTAAAAAACTAAAGAACCCGTAAATACGATACAAAATTAACATAAATTATGTGTAAAAAACCTAAAGAACCCGTAAATTCGATACAAAGATAACATACAGTATGTGTGAAAAACTAAAGAACTCGTAAATCCGAAAAAGATAACATATAGTATGTGTAAAAAAACCTAAAGAACCCGTAAATTCGATACAAAGATAACATACAGTATGTGTAAAAAACTAAAGAACCCGTAAATACGATACAAAGATAACATACAGTATGTTTAAGAAACTAAAGAACCCGTAAATACGATACAAAGATAACATACAGTATGTGTTAAAAAACTAAAGAACCCGTAAATACAATACAAAGATAACATAAATTATGTGTAAAAAACTAAAGAACCCGTAAATACGATACAAAGATAACATACAGTATGTGTAAAAAACTAAAGAACCCGTAAATACGATACAAAGATAACATAAATTATGTGTAAAAAAACTAAAGAACCCGTAAATACGATACAAAGATAACATACACTATGTTTAAAAAACTAAAGAACCCGTAAATACGATACAAAGATAACATACAGTATGTGTAAAAAACTAAAGAACCCGTAAATACGATACAAAGATAACATACATTATGTGTAAAAAAACCTAAAGAACCTGTAATTCGATACAAAGATAACATACAGTATGTGTAAAAAACTAAAGAACCCGTAAATACGATACAAAGATAACATACAGTATGTGTAAAAACTAAAGAACCCGTAAATACGATACAAAGATAACATAAATTATGTGTAAAAAAACCTAAAGAACCCGTAAATTCGATACAAAAATAACATACATTATGTGTAAAAAAACTAAAGAACCCGTAAATACGATACAAAGATAACATATAGTATGTGTAAAAAAAAACCTAAAGAACCGGTAAATACGATACAAAGATAACATACACTATGTGTAAAAAACTAAAGAACCCGTAAATACGATACAAAGATAACATACAGTATGTGTTAAATTAAAGAACCCGTAAATACGATACAAAGATAACATACAGTATGTGTAAAAACTAAAGAACCCGTAAATACGATACAAAGTTAACATAAAGTATGTGTAAAAAAAACCTAAAGAACCCGTAAATTCGATACAAAGATAACATACAGTATGTGTAAAAAAAAACCTAAAGAAACCGGTAAATTCGATATAAAGCTAACATTCAGTATGTGTAAAAAACTAAAGAACCGTAAAATACGATACAAAGATAACATACACTATGTGTAAAAAACTAAAGAACCCGTAAATACGATACAAAGTTAACATAAATTATGTGTAAAAAACCTAAAGAACCCGTAAATTCGATACAAAGATAACATACAGTATGTGTAAAAACCTAAAGAACCCGTAAATACGATACAAAGATAACATACACTATGTGTAAAAAACCTAAAGAATCCGTGAATATGATACAAGATAACATACACTATGTGTAAAAAACTAAAGAACCCGTAAATACGATACAAAGATAACATAAATTATGTGTAAAAAACTAAAGAACCCGTAAATACGATACAAAGATAACATACACTATGTTTAAAAACTAAAGAACCCGTAAAAACGATACAAAGATAACATACAGTATGTGTAAAAACTAAAGAACCCGTAAATACGATACAAAGATAACATACATTATGTGTAAAAAACCTAAAGAACCCGTAAATTCGATACAAAGATAACATACAGTATGGGTAAAAAATAAAGAACCCGTAAATACGATACAAAGATAACATACAGTATGTGTAAAAAAACTAAAGAACCCGTAAATACGATACAAAGATAACATACATTATGTGTAAAAAACTAAAGAACCCGTAAATACGATACAAAGATAACATACAGTATGTGTAAAAAAACCTAAAGAACCGGTAAAATACGATACAATGATAACATACACTATGTGTAAAAAACTAAAGAACCCGTAAATACGATACAAAGATAACATACAGTATGTGTTAAATTAAAGAACCCGTAAATACGATACAAAGATAACATACAGTATGTGTAAAAAACTAAAGAACCCGTAAATACGATACAAAGTTAACATAAAGTATGTATAAAAAACCTAAAGAACCCGTAAATTCGATACAAAGATAACATACAGTATGTGTAAAAAAAACCTAAAGAACCGGTAAATTCGATACAAAGCTAACATTCAGTATGTGTAAAAACTAAAGAACCCGTAAATACGATACAAAGATAACATACACTATGTGTAAAAAACTAAAGAACCCGTAAATACGATACAAAGTTAACATAAATTATGTGTAAAAAACCTAAAGAACCCGTAAATTCGATACAAAGATAACATACAGTATGTGTAAAAACCTAAAGAACCCGTAAATACGATACAAAGATAACATAAATTATGTGTAAAAAACCTAAAGAACCGTAAATTCGATACAAAGATAACATACAGTATGTGTAAAAAACTAAGAACCCGTAAATACGATACAAAGATCACATACAGTATGTGTAAAAAACCTAAAGAATCCGTGAATATGATACAAAGATAACATACACTATGTGTAAAAAACTAAAGAACCCGTAAATACGATACAAAGATAACATAAATTATGTGTAAAAAACTAAGAAACCCGTAATACGATACAAAAGATAACATACACTATGTTTTAAAAACTAAAGAACCCGTAAATACGATACAAGATAACATACAGTATGTGTAAAAAACTAAAGAACCCGTAAAATACGATACAAAGATAAACATACATTATGTGTAAAAACCTAAAGAACCCGTAAATTCGATACAAAGATAACATACAGTAGGGTAAAAAATACAGAACCCGTAAATACGATACAAAGATAACATACAGTATGTGTAAAAAACTAAAGAACCCGTAAATACGATACAAAGATAACATACATTATGTGTAAAAAACTAAAGAACCCGTAAATACGATACAAAGATAACATACAGTATGTGTAAAAAAACCTAAAGAACCGTAAATACGATACAAAGATAACATACACTATGTGTAAAAACTAAAGAACCCGTAAATCGATACAAGATAACATACAGTATGTGTTAAATTAAAGAACCCGTAAATACGATACAAAGATAACATACAGTATGTGTAAAAACTAAAGAACCCGTAAATACGATACAAAGTAACATAAAGTATGTATAAAAAACCTAAAGAACCCGTAAATTCGATACAAAGATAACATACAGTATGTGTAAAAAAAACCTAAAGAACCGGTAAATCGATACAAAGCTAACATTCAGTATGTGTAAAAACTAAAGAATCCGTAAATACGATACAAATAACATACACTATGTGTAAAAAACTAAAGAACCCGTAAATACGATACAAAGTTAACATAAATTATGTGTAAAAACCTAAAGAACCCGTAAATTCGATACAAAGATAACATACAGTATGTGTAAAAACCTAAAGAACCCGTAAATACGATAAAAGATAACATACACTATGTGTAAAAACCTAAAGAATCCGTGAATTGATACAAAGATAACATACACTATGTGTAAAAACTAAAGAACCCGTAAATACGATACAAAGATACATACACTATGTGTAAAAAACTAAAGAACCCGTAAATACGATACAAAGATAACATACAGTATGTGTAAAAACTAAAGAACCCGTAAATACGATACAAAGATAACATACATTATGTG
>CM056600.1:13842933-13870671 GCA_029721355.1 Tegillarca granosa | reverse complement strand
AAAAAAACCTAAAGAACCGAAATCCAAAAAAGATAACATACATACAGTATGTGTATAAAAACCTAAAGAACCCGAAAATACCGAAAAAGATAACATAGTATGTGTAAAAAAAACAAAAACCCGTAAATACGATACAAAGATAACATACAGTATGTGTAAAAAACTAAAGAACCCGTAAATTCGATACAAAGATAACATACAGTATGTGTAAAACTAAAGAACCCGTAAATACGATACAAGATAAACATACAGTATGTGTAAAAACTAAAGAACCCGTAAAAAATATACAAAGATAACATACATTATGTGTAAAAAACTAAAGAACCCGTAATGATACAAAGATAACATACATATGTGTAAAAAACCTAAAGAACCCGTAAATACGATACAAAGATAACTACAGTATGTGTAAAAAACTAAAGAACCCGTAAATCGAACAAAGATAACATAACCATTCAGTATGTGTAAAAAACCTAAAGAACCCGTAAATACGATACAAAGATAACATACATATGTGTAAAAAAACTAAAGAACCCGTAAATCGATACAAAGATAACATACAGTATGTGTAAAAAACTAAAGAACCCGTAAATACGATACAAAGATAACATACATTATGTGTAAAAAACTAAAGAACCCGTAAATACGATACAAACATAACATACAGTATGTGTAAAAAACTAAAGAACCCGTAAATTCAATACAAAGATAACATACAGTATGTGTAAAAAACTAAAGAACCCGTAAATTCGATACAGAGTTAACATAAATTATGTGTGGAAAAACCTAAAGAACCCGTAAATTCGATACAAAGATCACATAAATTATGTGTAAAAAACCTAAAGAACCCGTAAATTCGATACAAAGATAACATACAGTATGTGTAAAAAAAACCAAAAGAACCCGTAAATACGATACAAAGATAACATACATTATGTGTAAAAAACTAAAGAACCCGTAAATACGATACAAAGATAACATACAGTATGTGTAAAAAACTAAAGAACCCGTAAATACGCTACAAAGTTAACATTACATTATGTGTTAAAAAACCTAAAGAACCCGTAAATTCGATACAAAGCTAACATTTAGTATGTGTAAAAAACTACAGAACCCGTAAATTCGATACAAAGATAACATACAGTATGTGTAAAAAAAACTAAAGAACCCGTAAATTCGATACAAAGATAACATACAGTATGTGTAAAAAACCTAAAGAACCCGTAAATCCAAAAAAGATAACATACACATACATTATGTGTAAAAACCTAAAGAACCCGTAAATCCGAAAAAGATAACATATAGTATGTGTAAAAAAAAACAACAAAAAAACCCCGTAAATACGATACAAAGATAACATACTGTATGTGGTAAAAAACTAAAGAACCCGTAAATTTCGATACAAAGATAACATACAGTATGTGTAAAAAAACTAAAGAACCCGTAAATACGATACAAAGATAACATACAGTATGTGTAACAAACTAAAGAACCCGTAAATACGATACAAAGATAACATACATTATGTGTAACAAACTAAAGAACCCGTAAATACGATACAAAGATAACATACAGTATGTGTAAAAAAAAACTAAAGAACCCGTAAATACGATACAAAGATAACATACACTATGAGTAAAAAACCTAAAGAACCCGTAAATTCGATACAAAGCTAACATTCAGTATGTGTAAAAAACTAAAAAACCGTAAATTCGATACAAAGATAACATACAGTATGTGTAAAAAACTAAGAACCCGTAAATTAGATACAAAGATAACATACAGTATGTGTAAAAAAAACCTAAAGAACCCGTAAATCCAAAAAAGATAACATACACATACAGTATGTGTAAAAAACCTAAAGAACCCGAAAATCCGAAAAAGATAACATATAGTATGTGTAAAAAAAAACCCAAAAAACCCGTAAATACGATACAAAGATAACATACAGTATGTGTAAAAACTAAAGAACCCGTAAATTCGATACAAGATAACATACAGTATGTGTAAAAAACTAAAGAACCCGTAAATACGATACAAAGATAACATACAGTATGTGTAAAAACTAAAGAACCCGTAAATACGATACAAAGATAACATACAGTATGTGTAAAAAACTAAAGAACCCGTAAATACGATACAAATATAACATACAGTATGTGTAAAAAAACTAAAGATTCGTAAATACGATACAAAGATAACATACAGTATGTGTAAAAAACCTAAAGAACCCCGTAATCCAAAAAAGATAACATACACATACAGTATGTGTTAAAAACCTAAAGAACCCGTAATACGATACAAAGATAACATACAGTATGTGTAAAAAAAACCAAAAGAAACCCGTAAATACAATACAAAGATAACATACAGTATGTGTAAAAAACCTAAAGAACCCGTAAATCCAAAAAAGATAACATACACATACAGTATGTGTAAAAAACCTAAAGAACCCGTAAATACGATACAAAGATAACAATACCACTTTGTGTAAAAAACTAAAGAAACCGTAAATACGATACAGAGCTACATACACTATGTGTAAAAAACTAAAGAACCCGTAAATACGATACAAAGATAACATTTAGTATGTGTAAAAAACCTAAAGAACCCGTAAATTCGATACAAAGATAACATACAGTATGTGTAAAAACTAAAGCACCCGTAAATTCGATACAAAGATAACATACAGTATGTGTAAAAAACTAAAGAACCCGTAAATACGATACAAAGGATAACATACAGTATGTGTAAAAACTAAGAACCCGTAAATACGATACAAAAGTATAACATACAGTATGTGTAAAAAACTAAAGAAACCCGTAAATACGATACAAAATATAACATACAGTATGTGTAAAACCAAAGAACCCAGTACATACAAGATAACATACAGTATGTGTAAAAACTAGACCTAAGATACAAAGATACACTTACAGTATGGTGTAAAAAACCTAAAGAACCCGTAAATCCAAAAAAGATTAACATTACACATACAGTATGTGTAAAAAACCTAAAGAACCCGTAAATACGATACAAAGATAACATACCGTATGTGTAAACAAAACCTAAAGAACCCGTAAATACAATACAAAGATAACATACAGTATGTGTAAAAACCTAAAGAACCCGTAAATCCAAAAAAGATAACATACCATACAGTATGTGTAAAAAAACCTAAAGAACCCGTAAATCCGATACAAAGATAACATACACTTTGTGTAAAAAACTAAAGAACCCGTAATACGATACAGAGATACATACACTATGTGTAAAAAACTAAGAACCGTAATACGATACAAAGATAACATACAGTATGTGTAAAAAACCTAACGAAACCCGTAAATCCAAAAAAGATAAACATACACTATGTGTAAAAAACTAAAGAAACCCGTAAATACGATACAAATATAACATACAGTATGTGTAAAAAACTAAAAGATTCGTAAATACGATACAAAGATAACATACAGTATGTGTAAAAAACCTAAAGAACCCGTAAATCCAAAAAGATAACATACACATACAGTATGTGTAAAAACCTAAAGAACCCGTAAATACGATACAACGATAACCTACAGTATGTGTAAAAAAAAACCAAAAGAACCCCGTAAATACAATACAAAGATAACATACATTATGTGTAAAAAACTAAAGAACCCGTAAATACGATACCAAAGATAACATACAGTATGTGTAAAAAACTAAAGAACCCGTAAATACGCTACAAAGTTAACATACATTATGTGTAAAAAACCTAAAGAACCCGTAAATTCGATACAAAGCTAACATTTAGTATGTGTAAAAAACTAAAGAACCCCGTAAATTCGATACAAAGATAACATACAGTATGTGTAAAAAACTAAAGAACCCGTAAATTCGATACAAAGATAACATACAGTATGTGTAAAAAAAACCTAAAGAACCCGTAAATACGATACAAAGATAACATACAGTATGTGTAAAAAAAACCTAAAGAACCCGTTAATCCAAAAAGATAACATACACATACAGTATGTGTAAAAACCTAAAGAACCCGTAAATCCGAAAAGATAACATATAGTATGTGTAAAAAAAACAACAAAAAACCCGTAAATACGATACAAAGATAACATACTGTATGTGTAAAAAACTAAAGAACCCCGTAAATTCGATACAAAGATAACATACAGTATGTGTAAAAAACTAAAGAAACCCGTAAATACGATACAAAGATAACATACAGTATGTGTAAAAAACTAAAGAACCCGTAAATACGATACAAAGATAACATACAGTATGTGTAAAAAACTAAGAACCCGTAAATACGATACAAAGATAACATAAACTATGAGTAAAAAAACCTAAAGAACCCGTAAATTCGATACAAAGCTAACATTCAGTATGTGTAAAAAACTAAAGAACCCGTAAATTCGATACAAAGATAACATACAGTATGTGTAAAAAACTAAAGAACCCGTAAATTAGATACAAAGATAACATACAGTATGTGTAAAAAAAACCTAAAGAACCCGTAAATCCAAAAAGATTAACATACACATACAGTATGTGTAAAAACCTAAGAACCCCGAAAATCCGAAAAAGATAACATATAGTATGTGTAAAAAAAACCCAAAAACCCGTAAATACGATACAAAGATAACATACAGTATGTGTAAAAAACTAAAGAACCCGTAAATTCGATACAAAGATAACATACAGTATGTGTAAAAACTAAAGAACCCGTAAATACGATACAAAGATAACATACAGTATGTGTAAAAACTAAAGAAACCCGTAAATACGATACAAAGCTAACATACAGTATGTGTAAAAAACTAAAGAACCCGTAAATACGATACAAAGATAACATACATTATGTGTAAAAACCTAAAGAACCCGGTAAATACGATACAAAGATAACGTACAGTATGTGTGAAAAACTAAGAACCCGTAAATCCGAAACAAAGATAACATACACATACAGTATGTGTAAAAACCTAAAGAACCCGTAAATACGATACAAAGATAACATACACTTTGTGTAAAAAACTAAAGAAACCCGTAAATACGATACAAAGATAAAATACCACTATGTGTAAAAAACTAAAGAACCCGTAAATACGATACAAAGATAACATACAGTATGTGTAAAAAACCTAAAGAACCGTAAATCCAAAAAAGATAACATACACTATGTGTAAAAAAACTAAAGAATCCGTAAATACGATACAAAGATAACATACAGTATGTGTAAAAAACTAAAGAACCCGTAAATACGATACAAAGATAACATACAGTATGTGTAAAAACCTAAAGAACCCGTAAATCCAAAAAAAGATAACATACACATACAGTATGTGTAAAAAACCTAAAGAACCCGTAAATACGATACAAAGATAACATACAGTATGTGTAAAAAAACCAAAAGAACCCGTAAATACAATCCAAAGATAACATACAGTATGTGTAAAAAACCTAAAGAACCCGTAAATCCAAAAAAAGATAACATACACATACAGTATGTGTAAAAAACCCTAAAGAACCCGTAATACGATACAAAGATAACATACACTTTGTGTAAAAAAACTAAAGAACCCGTAAATACGATACAAAGATAACATACACTATGTGTAAAAAACTAAAGAACCCGTAAATACGATACAAAGATAACATACAGTATGTGTAAAAAACCTAAAGAACCCGTAAATCCAAAAAAGATAACATACACTATGTGTAAAAAAACTAAAGAACCCGTAAATACGATACAAATATAACATACAGTATGTGTAAAAAACTAAAGATTCGTAAATACGATACAAGATAACATACAGTATGTGTAAAAACCTAAAGAACCCGTAAATCCAAAAAGATAACATACACATACAGTATGTGTAAAAAACCTAAAGAACCCGTAAATACGATACCAAGATAACATACAGTATGTGTAAAAAAAACCAAAAGAACCCGTAAATACAATACAAAGATAACATACATTATGTGTTAAACAACTAAAGAACCCGTAAATACGATACAAAGATAACATACAGTATGTGTAAAAAACTAAAGAACCCGTAAATACGCTACAAAGTTAACATACATTATGTGTAAAAAACCTAAAGAACCCGTAAATTCGATACAAAGCTAACATTTAGTATGTGTAAAAAAACTAAAGAACCCGTAAATTCGATACAAAGATAACATACAGTATGTGTAAAAAAACTAAAGAACCCGTAAATTCGATACAAAGATAACATACAGTATGTGTAAAAAAAACCTAAAGAACCCGTAAATACGATACAAAAATAACATACAGTATGTGTAAAAAAAACCTAAAGAACCCGTTAATCCAAAAAGATAACATACACATACAGTATGTGTAAAACCTAAAGAACCCGTAAATCCGACAAAAGATAACATATAGATGTGTAAAAAAAAAACAACAAAAAACCCGTAAATACGATACAAAGATAACATACTGTATGTGTAAAAAACTAAAGAACCCGTAAATTCGATACAAAGATAACATACAGTATGTGTAAAAAACTAAAGAACCCGTAAATACGATACAAAGATAACATACAGTATGTGTAAAAAACTCAAGAACCCGTAAATACGATACAAAGATAACATACATTATGTGTAAAAAACTAAAGAACCCGTAAATACGATACAAAGATAACATACAGTATGTGTAAAAAACTTAAGAACCCGTAAATACGATACAAAGATAACATAAACTATGAGTAAAAAACCTAAAGAACCCGTAAATTCGATACAAAGCTAACATTCAGTATGTGTAAAAAACTAAAGAACCCGTAAATTCGATACAAAGATAACATACAGTATGTGTAAAAACTAAAGAACCCGTAAATTAGATACAAAGATAACATACAGTATGTGTTAAAAAAACCTAAAAACCCGTAAATCCAAAAAAGATAACATACACATACAGTATGTGTAAAAACCTAAAGAACCCGAAAATCCGAAAAAGATAACATATAGTATGTGTAAAAAAAACCCAAAAAACCCGTAAATACGATACAAAGATAACATACAGTATGTGTAAAAAACTAAAGAACCCGTAAATTCGATACAAAGATAACATACAGTATGTGTAAAAAACTAAAGAACCCGTAAATTCGATACAAAGATAACATACAGTATGTGTAAAAAACTAAAGAACCCGTAAATACGATACAAAGATAACATACAGTATGTGTAAAAACTAAAGAACCCGTAAATACGATACAAAGATAACATACAGTATGTGTAAAAACTAAAGAACCCGTAAATACGATACAAAGATAACATACACTATGTGTAAAAAAACTAAAGAACCCGTAAATACGATACAAAGATAACATACAGTATGTGTAAAAAACCTAAAGAACCCGTAAATCCAAAAAAGATAACATACACTATGTGTAAAAAACTAAAGAACCCGTAAATACGATACAAATATAACATACAGTATGTGTAAAAAAACTAAAGAACCTCGTAAATACGATACAAAGATAACATACAGTATGTGTAAAAAACCTAAAGAACCCGTAAATCCAAAAAGATAACATACACATACAGTATGTGTAAAAACCTAAAGAACCCGTAAATCCAAAAAAGATAACATACACATACAGTATGTGTAAAAAAAACTAAAGAACCCGTAAATACGATACAAAGATAACATACAGTATGTGTAAAAAACCTAAAGAACCCGTAAATCCAAAAAAGATAACATACACATACAGTATGTGTAAAAACCTAAAGAACCCGTAAATCCGAAAAAGATAACATATAGTATGTGTAAAAAAAAACAACAAAAAAACCCGTAAATACGATACAAAGATAACATACTGTATGTGTAAAAAACTAAAGAACCCGTAAATTCGATACAAAGATAACATACAGTATGTGTAAAAAACTAAAGAACCCGTAAATACGATACAAAGATAACATACAGTATGTGTAAAAAACTAAAGAACCCGTAAATACGATACAAAGATAACATACAGTATGTGTAAAAAACTAAAGAACCCGTAAATACGATACAAAGATAACATAAACTATGAGTAAAAAACCTAAAGAACCCGTAAATTCGATACAAAGCTAACATTCAGTATGTGTAAAAACTAAAGAACCCGTAAATTCGATACAAAGATAACATACAGTATGTGTAAAAAACTAAAGAACCCGTAAATTCGATACAAAGATAACATACAGTATGTGTAAAAAAAACCTAAAGAACCCGTAAATCCAAAAAATATAACATACACATACAGTATGTGTAAAAACCTAAAGAACCCGAAAATCCGAAAAAGATAACATATAGTATGTGTAAAAAAAACCCAAAAAACCCGTAAATACGATACAAAGATAACATACAGTATGTGTAAAAAACTAAAGAACCCGTAAATTCGATACAAAGATAACATACAGTATGTGTAAAAAACTAAAGAACCCGTAAATACGATACAAAGATAACATACAGTATGTGTAAAAACTAAAGAACCCGTAAATACGATACAAAGATAACATACAGTATGTGTAAAAAACTAAAGAACCCGTAAATACGATACAAAGATAACATACATTATGTGTAAAAAACCTAAAGAACCCGTAAATACGATACAAAGATAACGTACAGTATGTGTGAAAAACTAAAGAACCCGTAAATCCGAAACAAAGATAACATACACATACAGTATGTGTAAAAAACCTAAAGAACCCGTAAATACGATACAAAGATAACATACACTTTGTGTAAAAAACTAAAGAACCCGTAAATACGATACAAAGATAAAATACACTATGTGTAAAAAACTAAAGAACCCGTAAATACGATACAAAGATAACATACAGTATGTGTAAAAAACCTAAAGAACCCGTAAATCCAAAAAAGATAACATACACTATGTGTAAAAAACTAAAGAACCCGTAAATACGATACAAAGATAACATACAGTATGTGTAAAAAACTAAAGAACCCGTAAATACGATACAAAGATAACATACAGTATGTGTAAAAAACCTAAAGAACCCGTAAATCCAAAAAAGATAACATACACATACAGTATGTGTAAAAACCTAAAGAACCCGTAAATACGATACAAAGATAACATACAGTATGTGTAAAAAAAACCAAAAGAACCCGTAAATACAATACAAAGATAACATACAGTATGTGTAAAAAACCTAAAGAACCCGTAAATCCAAAAAAGATAACATACACATACAGTATGTGTAAAAAACCTAAAGAACCCGTAAATACGATACAAAGATAACATACACTTTGTGTAAAAAACTAAAGAACCCGTAAATACGATACAAAGATAACATACACTATGTGTAAAAAACTAAAGAACCCGTAAATACGATACAAAGATAACATACAGTATGTGTAAAAAACCTAAAGAACCCGTAAATCCAAAAAAGATAACATACACTATGTGTAAAAAACTAAAGAACCCGTAAATACGATACAAATATAACATACAGTATGTGTAAAAAACTAAAGATTCGTAAATACGATACAAAGATAACATACAGTATGTGTAAAAAACCTAAAGAACCCGTAAATCCAAAAAAGATAACATACACATACAGTATGTGTAAAAACCTAAAGAACCCGTAAATACGATACAAAGATAACATACAGTATGTGTAAAAAAAACCAAAAGAACCCGTAAATACAATACAAAGATAACATACATTATGTGTAAAAAACTAAAGAACCCGTAAATACGATACAAAGATAACATACAGTATGTGTAAAAAACTAAAGAACCCGTAAATACGCTACAAAGTTAACATACATTATGTGTAAAAAACCTAAAGAACCCGTAAATTCGATACAAAGCTAACATTTAGTATGTGTAAAAAACTAAAGAACCCGTAAATTCGATACAAAGATAACATACAGTATGTGTAAAAAACTAAAGAACCCGTAAATTCGATACAAAGATAACATACAGTATGTGTAAAAAAAACCTAAAGAACCCGTAAATACGATACAAAGATAACATACAGTATGTGTAAAAAAAACCTAAAGAACCCGTTAATCCAAAAAAGATAACATACACATACAGTATGTGTAAAAACCTAAAGAACCCGTAAATCCGAAAAAGATAACATATAGTATGTGTAAAAAAAAACAACAAAAAACCCGTAAATACGATACAAAGATAACATACTGTATGTGTAAAAAACTAAAGAACCCGTAAATTCGATACAAAGATAACATACAGTATGTGTAAAAAACTAAAGAACCCGTAAATACGATACAAAGATAACATACAGTATGTGTAAAAAACTAAAGAACCCGTAAATACGATACAAAGATAACATACATTATGTGTAAAAAACTAAAGAACCCGTAAATACGATACAAAGATAACATACAGTATGTGTAAAAAACTAAAGAACCCGTAAATACGATACAAAGATAACATAAACTATGAGTAAAAAAACCTAAAGAACCCGTAAATTCGATACAAAGCTAACATTCAGTATGTGTAAAAAACTAAAGAACCCGTAAATTCGATACAAAGATAACATACAGTATGTGTAAAAAACTAAAGAACCCGTAAATTAGATACAAAGATAACATACAGTATGTGTAAAAAAAACCTAAAGAACCCGTAAATCCAAAAAAGATAACATACACATACAGTATGTGTAAAAACCTAAAGAACCCGAAAATCCGAAAAAGATAACATATAGTATGTGTAAAAAAAACCCAAAAAACCCGTAAATACGATACAAAGATAACATACAGTATGTGTAAAAAACTAAAGAACCCGTAAATTCGATACAAAGATAACATACAGTATGTGTAAAAAACTAAAGAACCCGTAAATACGATACAAAGATAACATACAGTATGTGTAAAAACTAAAGAACCCGTAAATACGATACAAAGATAACATACAGTATGTGTAAAAAACTAAAGAACCCGTAAATACGATACAAAGATAACATACATTATGTGTAAAAACCTAAAGAACCCGTAAATACGATACAAAGATAACGTACAGTATGTGTGAAAAACTAAAGAACCCGTAAATCCGAAACAAAGATAACATACACATACAGTATGTGTAAAAAACCTAAAGAACCCGTAAATACGATACAAAGATAACATACACTTTGTGTAAAAAACTAAAGAACCCGTAAATACGATACAAAGATAACATACACTATGTGTAAAAAACTAAAGAACCCGTAAATACGATACAAAGATAACATACAGTATGTGTAAAAAACCTAAAGAACCCGTAAATCCAAAAAAGATAACATACACTATGTGTAAAAAACTAAAGAACCCGTAAATACGATACAAATATAACATACAGTATGTGTAAAAAACTAAAGAACTCGTAAATACGATACAAAGATAACATACAGTATGTGTAAAAAACCTAAAGAACCCGTAAATCCAAAAAAGATAACATACACATACAGTATGTGTAAAAACCTAAAGAACCCGTAAATCCAAAAAAAGATAACATACACATACAGTATGTGTAAAAAAAACTAAAGAACCCGTAAATACGATACAAAGATAACAACTATTTGCGATAGAAATAATGCTGATGACTTGTGCATAAAAATGAATTTTCATTTTTTTTAATTCAAACAATTTATCAAAGACTTGAACATTATTACAATTTGTAAATTACCTTGTCTCCTCATTGATGAGTTCCTGTTTTTCTGCAATGTCTCTTTTGATACGTTCACATTCAGACACAATGTCATCTAGATCTACAACGATTGGAAACGCACAAAATGGTAATGAAATTAAAATTTATAATGACATACAAAGAAAACTGTTAACTAAAAAGAGGTCTAAATATGACTATTATGATTGAGTTTAACATGAAAAAATGGTCATTTTCAAAAGTGGCATGTAATCGTTTTGTAAAAAAGCTGATAAAAGAAAAGAGCAGGCAAAAATGGTAAACAGTTATTCAGGGAAGATAAACACTAACATAAGATTATAACACTTATATCAATATTAACCAAAACCAGAACTGAAGACCCGAAATGCTTACTTGTATTTTTTTCTTTACCTTTCTATGTATATCATGTACCTTTTTTCACCCCTCGCCCTTTTAAGCTTTCGATCTACTGATATATAATGTATTAATTGCAAACTGATGATTCATAAACAATCAATGAACAGATTAGCTGAATTAGAATCATTTCTTAATCAATTAATCAGTAATGAATATAATAGGTGCATATAATAATCGGTGCTAATCATGATAAATTTTAGGGTGCAAACAGAAATATTATTGAAAAATCAAAATATATTAGGAAAGTGAAATATATCTACCGTTTGGAGTTTTCAACAACGAATAATATACATACGTTAACTTTTCAAATCAAAGAAGAAATTGGTGTGGTAGTATGGTAATGTCAAGATTCAATCATTATAGCGAAATGATCAGATGGAAACTGAAACTTTATTGAGGGAAAACCAATATCTTCTTAATTGGAATTTGTATGTCGTTGTCATCCATAAACCGGCGCATCAGATATCCGGGGATGGAAATTGAAACTTCATTGAGGCAAAACAAATATCTTCTTAATTGGAATTTGTATGTCGTTGTTATCCATAACCCGGCGCATCAGACATTCGGTATCGAAGCCCCAACTACTCATTGCAGTAAGGTTACTAAATTTCAAAGCTTATTGAAAACATGAAAAATACCCCTATCATCGGGGATCAAAGTGTAAGTGTTAAAGTTATCTAAATTTATACTGCTTACTGTTGGGAAAATGCAACAAGTTATAAATATACAAAAGGGAAAAAACTTCTTAATAAAACCAAGTTTACAAAGAAAGCGATAGAAAATGTAAAAGTTCTAATGGATTAACTTGTGAGATAGGCTAAATATGTTTAATAAGAATGATGGTAGATAGAAAGTAAATCAAAATTATATAGAGATTCAGACTTGAGTATTGTAAATTAAAACTAATTCAATTGTTCTGCTTTCATTCCCGTAACAATACATAGCGAATATTTAAATTCATTTTATCTGAGAGTACGTATTAAGGTCATCTGACAACTGACTAATGCAATCTAGTTCCAACCGAGTAAAAGGTATCACAGTTTGCGAAAAATGTTTTTTTTTCGAACTGAATATTGCTTGTTGATAACCTTTAGTATCAATGGATGGGTTTTGTAATTATGTTACACCTGTTCTGCTAGAACTTCAAAAGGTAACATTTCAAACAGTTTGTTGTATACAGTTCTTACCGGTCTTGTATCTCTTGCATTTCTTATTACTCTCTTTCCTATCTTCTTCAGTTAAATAGATTTTATGAGTGACACTTGATATTTCCTGTATTAATTCCTCATTTTTCTCTTTTGCTACAAAAATTATACCATAATCAGTTAATGAATCATTTTGCATAAATTTCATGTAAGTAAAGACAGTAAAATTCAACACTTTTATCTATGTTTCCTGTTTTCATTGAAATAAGAATGAATGAATGAATAAATGAACTGAATGAATGAGTTTTTGCTTCACTTACCTAATGTCTTTTTGACCTGCAAAAAGAAAAAAACATTTGGATAAAGCAATAAGGAACAACTTAAAAGCATGAATAAAAAAATCACATACATTGTACTTGTTCTAACAACTTATTTAAATTATAAATATATGCTAATATATAATGTTCAATACCTTTAAATCGCGAAGATTTAATTCATTCCTCTGAATTTCTGTTAGCTGGCCTCTATGCATGACGGCAACCTCGTTAACAACCTGGGGTAGTGTTCTTACTGCTTTATCTACTAACATCCCCTCTAATTCCATACTGGATGAAGCCATGGCGTCAGTTATTTCTTTCGCACAAAAACCTTACAATTTTGCAAATTACTGGATGTAAATAATTGTTATGCTTAATTGGTTGCTTTCTCAAGCGGAGGTGGTTAATAATTAATTATGGATTAATTTCACAAAAATGATAATTGTTTTTTACCAATGAACTGTTGAGACTGTGGTAACTAAGGCCCTCAAACTGCTACAATTATTTCACACTGTATCACGCACGTTATTGCAATTATCACATCAACAGTTAAATGCTTATATTACATTTACAATCATATTTACTCTCAATCTGATGAACAAGATAATAATTTCAACCCCACCCCTCTTACCCCCGCCTTATACGACACGAAGATTATCTTGCGCTACCGGATATAACAGCCAGCCATGTTAATTGAAAAAAAAAAACCGTTCATACGTTACTTTTAGATGGACATAACGTGATTTATTGTGTAGGTCATATATTTGACGGTAGTGCACGTGACAGTTATTGTCTGATAATGCAAAGGCCATAACAAAGATAATAAGAACCTGTAGTAAATGTAAAGATATTAATATTGTCAAATACCATTTTTGAATTTAATCATAAAATACATTTAAAAATGGTATAAGAAAATATTACATTCAAACAGAGGGGATATATTATTAAAAAAAAGAATTTAAAGAAGGACTGTCCGTTAGCTCATCGCCTTGGAGGTTCAGTGGTAGAACTGTTCAACCTTAAAAGCGGGAGGTCGTGGGTTCGAGCCTCGGCTGGGTCATACATAAGATTTTTAAAATATATTTTACCACTTTTTTGCCAGACTGCTCGAAATAAAGAGATAAGAGTATTCAGGGATCAATTAGGACACAGTTTAACAACTTGGGTTATCTCTGGGCATCGTCAATGTAGCCAATTGGATTTTTTTTTTTTTTTTTTTTTAAAAAAAGTTGTCAACAAAGTTTGGTTTCATTATTACATTAAGTGAAACAGAATATAAAAACCGGTGTCAAAATTTGGCGTCTGTTGATAATGTTGACGACCAATTATTTAGTGCCAAATATATCGCTAAACAAAATGAGAGAGAGAGAGAGAGAGAGAGAGAGAGAGAGAGAGAGAGAGAGAGATCATCACAATCTCGCTTATTGGTTCCTTTGACTACATGCAAAAGAGTGAAAGAGAGGAGCTGGGATAATGACACGTGCTGTAGTGAAGTCATGAGATTGAAGTTCCAAAGAAAAAGTTGTAAAAACACTAAGCTTTGCTCCTTCGCAACAATCTTGAAGCTTCAATCCTCTTTCGCCTTATAAAAATTGAAATACTGACCCTAACCCACACAAGGTACTTACCTATTTCGTTTTCTTGGTTATTACTTTCAGAAATAGCTTCTTGTTTTACCATTCTTTCACCCGCTTTCGGCCTGTGTATTTGAATCGGTGTGAGTGTGGTTTTAGCAACATCTAGTTCAAGTGTTGGTGGTTGGCATCTCTCCACGTATTATGGGGGTTGTAATAACAGGAAGTGGTAGCCCGTGAAAAGTTGTACTACTTCCGCCTATAGCATCAATGCACTCACTGGGGTTTCTTTGCAAATGAGCATTAAACGGAGAACAGATGACACCAGCTGGGCTCATGTGAACAACACGGACTGGTTTTGGAGGACTAGAAGAGATCATAATAACATGTGAAATATAAAAAAAAATCAAAAAATTAAAAAGACGTAAAACTCAAAATAAAAACTACCGTATGCTGCTTCGTATATGATTAAAAAACAAGAGAACATCGGTTTTGTGGCGTCATGTGATCCTTCTACCAAACAATGTTCAAGTCTTCAAACATGTTTTTTTTTTTTTTTTCATGGCCCTTATCTCCAAATTTTGTGTCTTGAGATTTGAACATTAGCAACGTTTATCTGACGTTTGCACATTACAAATTCGCTAGATTTATGATAGATTATCTTCAAGCCAATCCAAATCTTTATCCCCTCATATACACACACAAACAGCCACGTGAAAATTATAACACGGCACTGAATTGAAAATGACAGATAGCGTAGCAAAAAGACTTTATTAAGCCAGTGTTACTATCATCCGTAAAGTTGACCATTAAACCTTCATTACTTCAATCGTTACGTTGGAATCAAATTTTTTGTCACTCTCACAACGCTATTTTGACCATTAAACCATCATTACTGATCAATCGTTACGTTGGAATCAAATTTTTTGTCACTCTCAACGCTAGCAGTTCCGTACGTATTAAATCTCACCTTTTAATTTCACAATCCATATTCGTCTGCTGAATTGGTTGAATTGACACAGTGGAAGTTACTAAAGTACAGTAAAACTTTAATCGAAAAACGGGCGAATTCTTTTTATTTTCCGGGAGCATAGTGCGACAATCTTTAGAATCCATTTTTGTCACGTTACATAAAGTTATCATTTGAGTTATATTCGTTATATAGTATTATAGTCTTCAATGCATTTTCAAATTCTAAACATATCTTGTAAAAAGAAAGAAAATATGTTTTTCTTAAAAACATTTTAGGTGTCGCAAAAATACATGAACGGATATTTGAATATATAGGCCTACATGTATATTCATAAAATTAGACTGCATCTGAAGTTGTTTAGGAAAAAAAAATATAAGCATAATAAACTTTCATGAATGTTTTTGTCAATAAAGATATTATATTAGTAACAAATTGCGTCTGTGCCTCCATGAATGTCAGATATAGTTACTGATAAATAGATTCAGCCATCGCTTGTGATTGATCGTAACCCGAGGCTAAACGGCCATAAATTCATTATAAGTATGGATATGTTAGAGTGTTATAGAGTTTAGAAATGATATCTATGATGCTTCATCGTGTTTATATGTCCGATAATTGCATTACAGATTTAGTCCTGTTTATCATCAAACTCGGATTATCACTCGATTTGGCTGTCTCAGACCAACCCCTAGAGGTAAAACAATCCCGTTATTATTGCTCATTATATCCAAACACTTACTCCTATATAAGAAATTTGAAATAAATCGGTAAAATAATAATTCATAATTAGATTTTTATAAATGCGTTTCTATTTTGTAACGCGGCACTTTGTTGCGAGTGTAGGAAACTAAAATACCTTAATTTATTAACAGGTTCATGAATTACTGACATATACTAGTATATAGGTTTTTTTTAAACAAGTTTATATTTTGTAGCGGCGCTGCTTCTAACACTTAATTATATTAAGGTATAAACAGAGACGAATTTACATGTAATTTCAGGCGACAAGAAATCATGAGACCGGGTTTAAAGCTGCATTAATTTTTTTCAATTTTCTGAATTTTTTTTATTTATTTTATTTTCTTAAAATAATTTTTTTAAAAATAGATAACTTCTAATCACGATCCGTTCGATTAATTTTCTAAATTTCATTCCTATTAGCTGTAAATCAACGTAATCCTCTAATGGGTTGGTCAATGTTTAACGATGACTATTATGAGCTCGAAGCATGCGCACGGAAGTACGGTGACTCCAATGAATCGAAGGTGAAACCTGACGAATTGTATTCATTGTCCGTCATTAACAAATGTATTCGCAATGGTGTTATGTATCCCTTACTAAGTCACAAATGACAAATTCAATGCAGTTCTGTGTTTAATTTATCGTATTTCACTGTTTTGTAAGTTGTGTTTAAATGACCCGGTTTTTTATGGCGTAACCATGTTCTAAAATAAGATCTCACATGCTACATCTCCCTGGGAAATTACTGTTATTTCTGAATTTATTCGAGCTTTTATCGTTAAACCAAATGTAATATTGTTCATTAGGAACATCATTAATTAGATCAGCACCGTTTTAATTTTTTGATAGGAAAACTTAATGAAGCGTTAAATGCATTCATGTGTATTACAATCTGGTGTAACGCGACTGTAGAATTTATAATTATACATTGATTTATACTTGTTTTTCTGCATCAATATTCTCGGGATGAAAAACTTACATAATGACATGACATTACTGCATGTAGTCAATTTAATCTGACATTTCATAACAATCATATATGTCCTGTGAATTTATAACAAATTTCTCCTAAATTTTGTTTTGAATATCAGCTGTTATTATCTCGATGACGAATTCCGTTTTTGTTTGTTTTTTGCAAAAAAAAAATCCCGTTGTGATCAGAGAGAGAGAGAGAGAGAGAGAGAGAGAGAGAGAGAGAGAGAGAGAGAGGAGAGAGCACAATGTATCGTGAGAATATATTTGATAATTACATATGTTACATTAGCAAATTTTCCTGATCATTTGAAAAGTTGTAGGCTTGATTGATTGGTTAAATGTTGTTTTACGTTACACCAGCAATACATGACGAGTGGAATAATGGAGTAATGGTGTTTTACGCCCCATTCAAGATTTTTTCACTTATTTCGAGGCGGTCAGTTCTGGTATGGTCGAGGAAACCGGAGTGACCGGAGAAAACCACCGACTTTCGGCAAGCGAACTGACAAACTTTCTTAAACTAGAATCTGACCCGAGTGGGTTTCGAACCCAGGTGGTGAGAGGTGCTGTGATCCGTAAGCGCGCGCTTAAGACCACTTGGCCACCAAGGCTCCTCAATACATGACGAGACAATTTTAATAATCTCGAATGTTAATCTTAACAGAAGTTCGTATGGTCCGTTGGTTTGCAAGTGTTTCTGATCTGCATTGTTCTAGTGGGCTTCACTGGTGATCTTTAGAGTACAGTACACAGACCTGCATTGTCACAGATAAATATCGCAGATAACTTAGTCTATACTGGTACAAAGGGCCTACGACAAGAAAAAAAGGCTTTCTCACTTACCGTCGACCTGGGTCGAATCTACAATGGTGCGATGTTAGAAGGCTAATGTTTCAAATACTCGGCCACCGCGGTTCTTAATAGAGTTGAGGACAAGGTGAATTCAGGTTTATTGTAATGATGTTCTGGCCATGTTTAAATAATAACTGAACATAAACGTATAAAATAGTCCTCTGAAACACAACTGATATACTGTAACATATATGTGTTTTATGAATTACCTACATTATATTTCATCACACGTTCATACTATTTAACTATCACAGATGTTTAAGAAACAGGTGTAATGATAAATCAAACAAAAAAGTATTTGAAATAAGTAAAACAGTAAAAACACGGAAGAAAACTGATAACAAAACTCCAAACTTTTGATGAAGACATAAAAACAGATAAATAGTGTTAGACCTTTGATGAACACCAAAAAAAAAAAAGTTAAAATGGTTTCTAGTATTTTTGAACGTTTGATGAATACAGAAAAACTCAGTGAAATTTTTTTTCTGGTTAGGGTTGAACTTTTGATGAACACAAGAAAAAAGTTTTTAAAAAAATCTTTTTGTGTGATCTAGGTCTAAATTATCCAACAATATCGACTTTGTTGTTGAAAATCATTCATTTTAATATCATACCTTCTAAATAAAAAAAAAGACATTTAAAAAAGACATAAAAATGAAATAACTCAATTTTGAGTCAGAAAAAACGTCTGTAATTTTGAAAAAAAAATCACATCTTTTTAAAAGTCAAACAAAAGGAATCAATGAAAGTTGTTGATGTTCAAGAGGAATCGTTTAAATATGGAAACCAAATATAACGTTATATAAACCAAAATCAAAATATCTACTTGTATTTGGAATACTAAGATAAATGTTGACAAATCCAGTTTTATTGGAGTTTTGTCCAGAGACTTTTTATAAAGTTTGTGAGATTTAATACCTTAATACCAATGCACAATCGCGCCATTTGTTTTTAAGACCACAGGGATAGGTGTTCGGTGGACTTCTGAAGTCTTATCAAAAGTATCATTTTACTTTTGTTTTTAATGCTGAGTGATTCGTATCCCAGGTTATTCAGATATACACGTCCATATGTTTCAGCTTATTGTCAATATATGAAACCATCGATGATTATTCATGGCGTAGACCATGCTGAGTGAAAAATGTATTTTTCTCACTTTCTTGACTGAAGTTATGTAGATGATATATTCAGAAAGTATTGCGTTTACGTGTTATCACGAAGATGCCTGCTCTCTTTGGACACAATGTGTCAATAGTCGTCATTACACAGCATATAACTGACAAAACATAACACGTGGACTGGAATGGACTTTAAGATTGAAGGCATAATACTTTTAAATCAGACTCCAACCGATTGCTCTGTTTTAAAAAGGATTTTAAAATTGAACTTTTCAAATGACCAAGTCCGAGAGTTTAAACTTAAAAGCCCTATCCAACAATGAATATTTGTTCATTTGTTATTCAAGACCAAGTTTCAATCCAACACATATAATCCATCAAAGTCTACATTTTACAAGCTGCCCAAATAACCTTACTTCTATTGATGTTTCTGTTTATTGGATATTAGCACCTGTTACAGAAGTATAATGATGCTTTTATTTTTCTTTACTAATGATTGATTAGTTAATATGGCGGTCTTGTTGGGCTAATGGTATGTCATCATAGTTAGTAAGCATGAATAAAAAGAACAGACAATATCGACTTATATTTGCATTGGGTAAATGTATAATATGTTACAGAATTAGGAACATGCTTATGAAAAACATTTTAAGACAATTGTTTTAAAAACATACAAACAAATCGTTTTGCTGTTTTAGTTGTTGTTGTTGTTGTTTTTTTTTTTTTTTTTTTTTTTTTTTTTTTTTTTTTTTTTTTTTTTTTTTTTTTTTTTTTTTTTAACAATAAGACGACAAAAATGAAAAGTGTGTAAGTGTTTTACTTATATAGCAATATATGTTTCACATATAAATAAAAAGGATAAATTCCGTGATATTAGCATGCAGAATGTCGAATTCCCAAATCCGTTTCTCATATTGCACACTTTGTCCCGTGACACTGTCGTCTGAATCATGGCTGAAAAAGAATTTTTTTTTTTCCAAAAATGATATTGCACTGGTTTTATATCAATACATATGAACTAGTTCAATATTTCGTATAGTTTGAGACAAAAATTGTATTTTTAGATAAAATACAGTTGGAAAGCAAATGAAATATATTTTGCTAAATATAAAGGTTTTTGAACTGAAACTGTGAAAATTTCCCACGTTGACTCTACCTTGCTCGATCTCGCTCATGACAATAATTCAACATAGTTCATTATATATTATTATAAAATGTTAATAATATAAATAAGTTTTTTAATTAAACTGAAATAAAAATGTTAAGTGATTTAAGAAATATACAAGGTTAGGGGGAAATAAATAAATTAAAAACGTGTTAAGTAGTTTATGTCAAATACCCATTGTGTGTCTAATGTCATATATTTTTGTATTTTAATGATTAAATTCAAAAAGTGGTATATGACATAACGAAGAAGTGGCTGTTTAGCGCATATTTGAATACATAGTGAGGGTATTTATTGTCCCTGCGATGGGAGTAAGTTGATCTTATGCTCCGACTGGAGCGAAGAGGGCAGGTAGGTAGGTAAATAGGAGTAAATCTGCACTTTAATTCTCACTTTGTTAATTAAGAAAATAAGAATTTTGCGCAAAATGTTTCATTCATAATTCTCATTAAACAATTTCGGATTTAATTCAATGAGCATTTATGTTGCTTTTGGTTTCATAACTAAAATTTATGAATTAATGTTTGTTCTCTATTTGTTGAACGCTATCGAAATTGGTTTAGCATTTAAAGTTCTTTATGGTTTTATATTTGTTCCACTTTGTCATAATTAAATCAGCATTAAAGGTTGTTTTTTTCTATTTGTTCCACTTTGTAATAATTAAATCAGCTTTAAAGGTTCGTGTTGTTTTTTCTATTTGTTCCAATTTGTCATAATCAAACCAGCATTAAAGGTTGGTGTTGTTTTTTTTCTATTTGTTCCACTTTGTCATAATGAAATCAGCATTAAAGGCTGGTGTTGTTTTTTCTATTTGTTCCACTTTGTCATAAGTAAATCAGCATTAAAGGTTGGTGTTGTTTTTTCTATTTGTTCCACTTTGTCATAATGAAATCAGCATTAAAGGCTGGTGTTGTTTTTTCTATTTGTTCCACTTTGTCATAAGTAAATCAGCATTAAACGTTGATGTTGTTTTTTCTATTTGTTCCACTTTGTCATAATTAAATCAGCATTAAACGTTGGTGTTGTTTTTTCTATTTGTTCCACTTTGTAATAATTAAATCAGCATTAAATCTTGGTGTTATTTTCTATTTTTTTTCCACTTTGCCATACTTAAATCAGAATTCAATCTTGGTGTTGTTTTTTCTATTCAATTCAATTCAATTCAATATTTTATTAACGTCTCACCGTTTTAAACATTATATGTACATTATATATTAAAACATTACGTATTAAAAAGTCACTCTGTACAGAGTTATGAGAGACGATATATATAAACATTAATTACAACTATAAATAAAATCACGTCGTTTGTTTAAAATTAACGCACAGGTTTTGGCACAAATAACATCACATTTTGTTGAGAAAATAAAATTTTCATTTTTTCGGTATTTGGTAAAATTTTAAAATCACAATGCAATTCAGACACCTTAAAAAACAACTCTTCTCTAAAATCGTCATAAAAAGGACAGTTAAGAATTACATGTTCCTCATCCTCCACACAATTTTTGCAATAAAAACACAGCCTTTGCTCAATCTCAACGTTTTCATACCTCCCAGTTTCTATACGGAGGGGTGCAACACCGCACCTAAACTTAGCAAAAGCTGATCTGTATTTAAAAGGGAGGACAGTTTTTACAATAAAATTCAGTATTAAAAGTGGATTTAAATAATCTATAGGTACGAAGCTTGTTTCTACCCGACCAATTTTGTTATTATCTAAAAGAGATGCGAACCAGTCAATCTCAAATTGACTAAACATGGCAGATAAAAGGTTACAAAGAACTACGTTTTTATCTAAACGTGTCTTTACATCTACACGTGAATAATTAAAAAAAACCGCATTTGTTAAAATGCTGTTTAACAAAATAATTCCAGTTCTTAACACATTTTTTATCAATACACAATTTTTCAGCCCATATAAATACCTTTTTATTTAACCTGCTTGCATCTAAATTAACTAGCCTACACCAATAAGATGCTACCACTTTCCACTTCCTTATTAATGGTGGTGTCCAACCCATATCACCCTGTACCGCTGCATTAGGGGTGTATTTACCAACACCTAGGTAAAACCTGCATGCCCTATTTTGAACGGCATGAATACAAGCAAAACTTTTTATACCCCATACGGCAGCCCCGTAATCAATGACGGGGCGAACAAGTGAATCATACAGTTGTGTAAAAACGTCAAATGGAACACCCCCCAATACTTTACACTTAGAGATTACTAAATATGTTCCACTTTGTAATAATTAAATCAGAATTAAATGTTGGTGTTGTTTTTCTATTTGTTACACTTTGTCATAATTAAATCAGAATTAAATGTTGGTGTTGTATTTTTTATTTGTTCCACTTTGTAATAATTAAATCAGAATTAAATGTTGGTGTTGTTTTTCTATTTGTTTCACTTTGTCATAATTAAATCAGAATTAAATGTTGGTGTTGTATTTTTTATTTGTTCCACTTTGTAATAATTAAATCAGAATTAAATGTTGGTGTTGTTTTTTCTATTTGTTACACTTTGTCATAATTAAATCAGAATTAAAGGTTGGTGTTGTTTTTCTATTTGTTACACTTTGTCATAATTAAATCAGCATTAAACGTTGGTGTTGTTTTTCTATTTGTTACACTTTGTCATACTGAAATCAGAATTAAAAGTTGGTGTTGTTTTTTCTATTTGTTACACTTTGTCATAATTAAATCAGAATTAAAAGTTGGTGTTGTTTTTTTCTATTTGTTCCACTTTGTAATAATTAAATCAGCATTAAACGTTGGTGTTGTTTTTGCTATTAGTTCCACTTTGTCATGATTAAATCAGAATTAAAAGTTGGTGTTGTTTTTCTATTTGTTCCACTTTGTCATAATTTAATCAGAATTAAATCTTGGTGTTGTATTTTTTATTTGTTCCATTTTGTCATAATTAAATCAACATTAAATGTTGGTGTTGTATTTTCTATTTGTTCCACTTTGTCATAATTGAATCAGAATTAAAGGTTGGTGTTGTTTTTTTTTATTTGTTTCACATTGTCATAATTAAATCAGCATTAAAGGTTGGTGTTGTTTTTTTCTATTAGTTCCACTTTGTCATAATTAAATCAGCATTAAAGGTTGGTGTTGTTTTTTCTTTTTGTTGAACTTTGTCGTAATTTAAGACTTGTGTTTCTTATAAATAAATCAGTTGTAAGTTAGTTTTTATCTCTTATATTTTTAAATACATTCAATTTTATATTGAAGAACTGCATTGTGTCAATGGTGCTTCCCTATTTAAAACATGCAAACTTGATTTGACCCGTGAGAAATAAATTCTGTTTTTTAATTAGAATTATGAAAAATAATTATAATTATAATAATGTACAGTTATTTGCTGTATTCTCAAATTATTTAAAATGCCATAGTTTAATTTTCTTAACGATAGTGAAAGCATCCCTTAAGGTGTCAATGGTCAAAATAAAATAATAAATGAAAATTATATTATAACATAGTTATATAGTTTTAAGAAGGTAACCTCAACATTGTTAGTTTACATGGTTGCCTTTGTTGTGTGTTCTAACCAATTTTGCCTTTTGTCTCGGAGATAAAGAAATCATTCTATTTTATACTATATTTTAAATTCTATTATTAAATACATTCAAATATTCGTTAAATGATAAATATAAAAAGAATATGGTAATTCAATTCATATAATTATTTTTAAATAAAAATTATGATAAATTAAATAAAAGTATAAAATAAGTATCGACATTTAGTTACTCTACATGGCAACTTGACCTTAAAGTTAACAAATAAATTGTATGATCAAATTTCCATTTAAAAAATTTGATATAAACCATTACAGGAAAACTTATATTTATAAAAGCAGTAAAAGGGCTTTATTTTAACAAATCAACTTTCTGCATAAGAGGAGTCAACAAAATATCATACCTTATAAAGTTTATAAACGAGGGAATATGTGCAAATCAACCTTTTGAACATGGATAAGAAGAATATAATGGTATTTTCTGGACTTTAAAAACGAGCACCATACATGCAGAACAATTTTTGCACAAGTTAGAAAGGCATAACGTAATACTTTCTAGATCTAAAAAAGAGTGTATTTATGCAAATCGCCTTTTTACACAAGGTAAGAAAGCATAGGGTCCATTTTTTCTGGACCACTAAAACCTATGTCTTTTTCCTTTCTGTTCCTAGGACAGGGATGATTGTATTGTCAAAAAGTGTAGATTTCTCTACACACCCGATATACGTGATTAGATTTAGAGGAAACGGCATGTAGAGTGTATTGGACACACATTTGTTATGAAGCATTTTATGTTATGGTTAAATTTCATTCAAAAAGACATTATGAAAACAATGACACATTCCTTAATTGCTAGTGAGCACTAGGCGCCTTGTAAAGCGATACATCTTTGTCTGTGTTTCTTTGTAATAAAGAAGCACAATGTTAAGCATGTAGAGAATAAAAATGCCATATTAAAACTTTAGACGAGGAGACGAGGAATTTTAAATTGAAACTCTCAGAATTAAGCCAGAAATAGTAAAAACAAAGATGTCGATATTTAGATTGAACTGACATTAATTATAAAAACGTTTTGAATGTACTTATGTTTGCTGAAGGAGTTATGATTTATAGTTAATACACTTACTTTGATAAAGTAAATAAATCAAGTCTTAGTAAAAAAATAATTGTAATGTTGTGTTATGGCTTGAAAAATTCCAACTGATCGCTAATCAATATAGTGAATGAAGAGCCAACTAAATAAATACAAAACATGATAAATACATGTAGTTTCTAGTTGGGATTTTACCCCAATCTAATCTGTGATTGGAATTGATAAAGTTTGTCAAACTCATAAAATATTTGAATTACAGATTTTGTATACATGTATTTGCAGTCACTTAATTCCAAACATGAACAAACTAAGTGTCTGGAGATAAGAAATCCAATTATGATGAAAATATATTTCTCTATTAATTCGATAGTCCAGATATGTTACTGTACCAATTTGGAATTTATTAAATAGATTCAAATTACATAATTAAGTTACATCATATATGATTGGTTTGAATTACAGCGAACCAGTTATTAAACAAATTTCCAAAGACGACTTTGCACAACATATATTTCTGCTTTTTTTTTTTTTTTTTTTTTTTGACTATACTGTTGTTTTGTCCTCTTAAACAAATACTAATGTATCTTGCTATATTGAGTAGAGTGGAAAAATGATGTTTTTTCTATAAGTTAAGATTCTTTCACTTATATCAAGGCGATCAGTTCTCTGACGAGAACTTGGGGAGAAAACCCAAGTACCCGGAGAAAACAATCGCCTTTTGACAAGCAAACTGTCAAACTAATACTAGGACTTTACTTGGTATTCGAACCTTGGTGGTTAGGTGCAGCCTTTAGACTTCGTAGGCGCGCTCTTTAGACCACTCGTTTAACGAATGCCTATATCAATGTGTTTTTCTGAACTTTAACAAAAATGGATTGCTGAAACCTTTTGGTCATCTTGATTTCTGCTTCAATCTCGCACAAAACAGGTCTCATTAATCGATTTTTTGTATACAAATATTGTATATTTGATAATATTGTAAATTCTCTTATCTCATCTGTAATATCTTCATTTACCACAGAATAATTAAAAACGGATAAATCATAATTATAAAATTTGATCGCTTGTTATGTTACATTTACGTTGAATAGAACAACTCTCAAACATCTTCTTTAGAATTAATTAATCCAGAAAGTCGATAGAACAGAACACAATAACCTATCATTACGCCGAGAAACTAGCTCACACTTGTAATTACTAATTGTTTCAATAGATACCCTAGTGTATTCGTCACAAAAGACAGTAAGCTAAATGTTCAACTTGTTATTCTGGCATTTCTTTATTGACATGATAAATTGCATCAATTTGTTAGAGAAATAAACTCGATAAGAAGAAGTATTCCGAAAGTCTGGTGGAGTATAGCTGCTTGTTAATAATAACACACGTGTTTGATTGGATGAACGATATATCTGATATATATATACCAGTTTATACTTATATACCTTACAGGCAGCGAAAATGGACCATATTACTCAAAAATAGACAGTATGCTCTAAATATTAGACAAGTTATGACTGAAAATCATGTTTAAGTGTTGAATTCTGATGATGTTGATGACATACATTTATGATACTTCATTCTTTTAAGGGATTTACTCCTCGGATAGTTTTAAAATTCAATATTTTTTGAATTATATTTCAAGACTGCTTAGATTATATCTCAAGACTTGTAATTCTTTGTCTAAATGAATTTGTGATTTTTAGGTAAAATGATGTGTGATTTTGATGGATTTTAAGTCAAAGGCTGTTACTGTTATAAAAGAAACATGTCCCTTTTGAAGTTTTTGAAGCTGAAAGCGTTGCATTAGTTTTGTATCAAGTTTGGTGCCAATTACAATGGGTAACGAAGAGGTTACGTCTTAATGAAAACAAAAATATCCTACCACAAACAGAGCCTTAGATATTGTCTGAAATTTGGTACCGATAACAATGGGAAAAACTTACAGGATTTGATATTACGTTAAATAACCCGGATGGAGTTTACTGTGCAGGGCAGATTTTACAGGGGATTTTAAACGTGGAACTAAAGGCGCCTATGAAATTACAAGGTATTAAACATTGTTTATGAAAAAGGTATAAGGGCCAACCACTTTGGTGGGTCCTGGTCCCTGGTCCCTTGCATGGTACATGGTACCTTTGCTTTTTTTTTTTTTTTTACCTTATTACCTTTTTACTTAAAAAAATAGGATATAAAACGCATTGCGTACAAACGG